>JANHGO010000069.1:3031634-3101483 GCA_024606505.1 Aquila spilogaster
TACAGCAGTAATTACGGACTATTTCTTGACTTTGCCTATTTTGGAGGATTTTCATGTTGTTTTTTTTTTGTCTGACATCTTCTGTTTCCGAGTTAATTCCAGCAGTTTCTCTAAAACCTGATATTTGCCACAAGCCCAGGAGAACACAGGCAAGCAGAGAGTTATTAAAGATTTCATCATTTCTCAGACTTCAAGAATGCTCCAGTAACAACAAAAATGTATTGGTTTCCAGAAGAGACAACTGCAGTAGCCACTTCCTCCAATAAATATTACATTTCTTTCATTGGCAGCTATAACTGACAACAAGCAAACTCTGGCAAACGTTCCCTGTAATTGCTTTAAAAGTCCCCCATCTAAATACAAACCGAATTAAAAACCCAAAGCGTGTCAAATGAGGACAAAGGATTTCCAGGCTCATTGAGTTTCCTCTTCAGCAACTGAGCCCCATCTCCCACATCTGCCCCTCTGTAACTACCATAAGCTCAAACACCGGAAGTTTCTTGCCTTCACTGCTCAGAGCTCACTTCTCTACTTCTTAGAAACCTTTTTCCAATCCCCAGATGACATGCACTTCTGGCTAGCTGACTCCTATCTGTAGCAACACCATTTTCCATTTTTTAGCAAACCGCTCTTTACCCCCACTTGAGGAACCTTATGCCTTTGTGAACACCTTCATCACCTTTCTGACTACTCTGCCCCAGCATGACGTAGTCTTCTTTGTTTTTTCGTTTTCCTCTCAACAGAAGCAGTCAGAAACAGCACCCAGTGTTTCAGATGCAATCTCAGGGACTTGTACAGTGACATTAATAACTTCCAATCTCTGCCTGGGTTGCATTTGCCTTTTTATTTTTTTCCCTGAGCAACATTAGTTCGGCACCTCAAAGTCATTCTGTAATCAAATAGTGGTATAATCACCACTTCTTATCCTCTGTCATTTCCAATTGATTAACTCCTGGTTTATAGCTGCCATTTCTGTTATCAAACCCAAGCACGTGTACCCTGCATTTCATCCTACTGAATTCATCCCATTTCTACTACTCCAGTTCCTAAGGTCACTCAACTTCTGTTGGGTATTTCATCAACATCACCACGGTGGCCACTCCTATAGGAATGCAAGTCATTAAAATACTTCCTAAGACAAACATAATGAGAAAGCCGAGTCCTCAAGACCACTGAAGACATCAGGTAACAGACTGCCAATTAAATGCAAATAGTATTTGAGAACAAACTTCAATGCAACTTCTACTGATTTTGGGTAATGTGCTCCTGCACGGAATTGGAGACTCCAAATGAGGCAGCAAGAAGAGGACAATCTGGCATATCAGGTAGGAGCAGGCA
This sequence comes from Aquila spilogaster, assembly GCA_024606505.1. Classification (NCBI taxonomy): domain Eukaryota; kingdom Metazoa; phylum Chordata; class Aves; order Accipitriformes; family Accipitridae; genus Aquila; species Aquila spilogaster. The sequence goes on from JANHGO010000069.1 coordinate 3,032,973, forward strand.
GCTGCTTGCAGAGGGAAACCATCCCCAAAATCACACTAGCTTTGCAAAAAGCTTGAGCAACACTTGAAATGTACTTCTGCTTTTAAAATCAGTCTCGTAACAACAGATAAGGCAGGAAAGTCTGGGACTGCTCTGAGAGCACCTCCTCCAACCCAGCACAGAGCTCTGAGTGGCACTGTGAGAACAGCAGATGCTTAAAAGCACATTTGTTTACATTGCCCTTGGCTCACCCGAACATGACCTTCCTGTGCAGAATTTGTTCTACGTAAAACCACTTGACACCCAATGAGATGGAATAGGGACTGCCAGAAATCCAAAGCACTCCTAACTTTGGTTTGGTCCAACTTTGGTTGGACTTTTCTGAGCTGGGTTGAGCAACATTGGCATCCTGCAAGGCAAAGCAGATGGGTACATTCTTTCCTTTTACTTAGTTCTGTTTCATTTCAGTGGAGATGGAAAAAAAAAAAAAAAGTAATTTTCAAGAGTAATTAATCTCTCCAATTATATTAGAAAACAGAGCAAAGTGCTGAAATAGAGCAGTCTTTGCTGGAAATCTGATTTTACTGCAGAGCCATCAATCCCAGGACTGACTATCCACAATAGTAGATCAAATAATCTGGAGCAGCTACAGCGGGGAAGAAAAGAGCATCACGAGCACTTGAGGCAGTCAAACCACAGAGGGCTTCCCAGCGGTGTTCAGAGAGCCTTCAAATCTCCTGCAACACAAAGATGCTTAACACGGATACCATGGAAAGAGGCCAACAGCTGCTGTGTATTTGGTCATCTTGCCAAAGGCTGCGTGCGCTGCTGATGCTGGCACGCTCAGATGTTTCCTGGTGAGCTTCGTCGTGTCTGGTTTGGCATTCCTAATCGGTATTATAATAACAGCTCCCTCCCAGAGCGTGTCAAACAAGCACCGCTTTCCCCACCTGCACAGGGTTGGTGGGGCTTTTTTTTTGTCAAAGTGAGGATTTTTATATATCACTCCTTTCCCCGAAGGTTAATACCATCTTTTGATAATCCCATCGTATACAGAAGACTCAGAGAAAGCGATGACAACAGTCTTCTGAGTTATTCAGCCTTCTAACAAAGGAACTTGCACAAAAGTGGGTTATGGTGTGACTGCGCTACTGAAGTCAGTCAGATGTAGAGATGTCCAACAAAGTGCTGAGCAAGTTGGAGACACGGGAAAACAGCAGAATGGCCGCAACCAGGCCCCACTATTATCCAGATCATGCAGGGGCCAAGCAGGGGTCTGCCTGTCCACTCCATCCCATACCAACGAGGAGAACCTCAACAATAATCTTCATGCCCTAGAAACAGAAAGCATTCATGCTTTTGACAATTCTGATCAAAAAAGCTGTGAAACACCAGGAAAAAGGATTGTTCAACTCCCAGCTGTGGACTTATTTTAGCATGCTTAAATCTAGGTTGGTATCAGCAAGATTTCATTCATGCAGTTGTTGCTGATTTCAGCATCCTGGTCAGGACTGGGACAGCCATCTGGGAGCCACCTTTGACATCTAGAGATCCTCACTACCAAAACTGAGCTCCAGGGAAAAATAAAAGAAAGCAGCTGGGAGAAGCACAAAAAGATTACGTCCATCTGTCCGAATACCTTCCCACTAAAACAAGAAAACAAAATCAGCTTCTGAAAATTCCAAGCAAAGGGAGAAGGAGCAGTGGCACTGACAAATTCATCAATGAAATTAAGTGAAGAACGGAGAAAAACAGCTATATGACTCTCGAAAACAGCAGAACACCCAAGCACACACGCAGACCCTGAGTCAGAGGAAAGCAGTGTGCACTGATGAAGATGCCTGAGGCATCCCAAGCTCCAAATCCATCTGCATCTCCCACTGTAAGGTGGTGGCAGACTTACCCATCCTCTGGCCTGCTCCCCTCCTGCATCTCAGGCAATCATAGTCCAACCATACTGAAATATTCCCCCAGATACATATATATATATACACACACGCACATGCATACATCAGTTACCATTTTTACGTAATTAAACCTAGCATACTACGCAACCGTAACAAGATGTTGATTAATTTACTGATTTGATTTAAATGTATCCTCGTTGCGTCAATCCCCTCCCTCCCGATCTTCTGAACAACCTTCACTCCTTTAAATAAGGCTGGGGATGTAATCATTTCCTTTTCCTTTTCACATATGCAGATAGGACAGTTATCCAGATGTCCCTCAGAATGCCTTGCAACAGCAAGAAATTCCTGTAAGCCAGCTTGCCACATACACTGGCTGAATGTACAAACCTGATTGCATGTGATAAGCTTGCTGAAGATATTACAATGCTCCCTACGTCACTGCAGAGAGAGTCAAAAGCCAAGACAGCATCCAAAAAACAGGGAATTCTTGACTCAGAGGGTGGTGATGCACTGGAGCTGCCCAGAGAAGCTGTGGATTGCCCATCCTTGGAGGTGCTCAAAGCCAGCTTGGATGGGGCCCTGGGCAGCCTGACCTGGTGGGGGACAACCATGTCACAGCAAGGGGGTTGGAAGGAGATGATCTATAAGATCCCTCCCAACCCAAGTCATTCAATGATTCTATGATGATTCCATGAAGCGTGCCAGACAACCACAACATTTACCTCAGCAGAGCAAGATGGGGAGGAAGGAATCTGTAAAAAGGCTCCAGAATTCAAGGATGTGCTGTTTTGCTTTTGTGAGATAGAAAAGCTACTTAGAAAAGAGAACAACGTTAACATTTCAACACACCAGCAGGGAAAAAAAAAACAAACAGAAATAAGAGTGTGAGTACTACACAACTTCAGGTTGCTCTCCTGCAAAACACGAAGCGCTGTGCGGTAGAAGAGAACCAAACTCGCACCCAGTAGGTCAGCCAAGCCATCCTCAACCAAGGTCTGCAAGCAATTTGTGGTCCGCAAAATTCACTCACGTAAGCTGACTTATCCTGTCTGCAGCTACTAAACTGCAATAAGGGGATGCCATAAATAAATTGGCTGCTTTCCTGACTTCTGTTTTTTTTGCTCCAGAGCTGTCACGGGGTTGTTAAATGATTGAAGACCATCACTTTAAAAAAATAAATAAATAAAAAATTGAGATGCTCTTCCAGCAATAAAAAGATAAAACTGAAATCCAACGGACCTAAATGCTATTTCTTTAAAGACAATATCTGCCAGCCCTCACAAAGACTACAGACCCTAATATTTCCGTTCTGGGCCATATGCGCCATTCTCAGGCAAAAATAAATTTGTTAACGAGTCTGCAAGAGCAGTTGGCACTTACTTCTGCCAGTCTGTACCAACATCTTGAGGCTTTCTTTAATAAGAAAAAAAGAAGAAGAAAAAAAAGAATGTTTCAGGAAAGTACAAACCCAGCAAAACATGCCCAGGACGCACGGGGAAAAAATAGTAATTTAAGGAAATATTTTAAATTCTTCTGCTAATAGATAACAGAAATGTTGGCAAAGTTCGTTGTTCATAAACGGGGGGGATCATCCAGAGGTCCTGAACATTTTAAACATTCAGTGTGACCATCTGTCATTGACACAGTCACTGAACAGAACGAGCAATTACTGAAGCCCTTCTCAGACATAATCTGTCAACCACATCCAGTTTGGCTGCCAAGAGAAATCAAGATGAGGACTAGGAAAGAAGATTGCCCTTATGGGAAATGGAATGGATCCACCTGAGCAGGTGAACAGTGGCTGTGAAGGGGGTGAGATCCAAAAACCTCGCGGCAGTCCCCGAGTACCCATCAGGTTGTGCATCATGTTTTTATATGTGACGGTGTCTGGATGCTCCACCCCTTTGCTCTGTACAGGGGGAGAGAGAGAGAAAGAAAATGATGCAGAACCAAAGCAATGGGGATGAGGGCAATAAGGGTTTGGTCAGAGCTCGCAGAGGTGTTTGCAGGTTGGCAGGAGCAGCAAAAGCATCTTGGTACTGAGTCACACAAGTTTGGTGCTGGTTTAGTGGCATGGTGGTGATGGGCTGACGGTTGCACTAGGTGATCTTAGTGGTCGTTCCAACCTTAATGATTCTATGGACTTGTTGCAAGGATTTCCAAAACAAGACCCATCGAGCAGCTGTTTGATAGAGCCCTCCTCTTCCTCACCTTCAGCAGCTGCACCGATGCTCTCAGGGATGTGTTGTGACCGCAGAGAACTGTCACACTTTCTAATAGGAAGAATGAGCTTTGCTGACAGTCCTAATTGCTTTTAATTTGCGTCTCACCAGCCTGAGCTGCAGCAAAGTTGGGGGAAAACGCTGCAGACTATACAACGTTCCTCTTCAACAAACCCCAAACATCTACAGAGCCAAAATCCCAAATATTTCCTAGTGGAAATTCATGAAGCTAAATGGATTCACATCATTTATGTCCAGTATGGATCACTGTATCATTTAGTAAGGTCTCTTGCAGATAAAATCCACTGAGTTTTACTTCTCAGTTGTTTCTAACAAATTGTAGGTAGCATCCAGGGGTGATTCAGCCAGCCAGAAAGCTGCCTCTGTCCTTTCCACTTGGTGCTCATTGTTGAAGTCTGCCTCCAGTTTGAATATACTCCTCTTTAACTTTGAGCTACTATATTTTCTTAACGTCTTTGTGCACTAAACTGAGAGACTGTGGCTTTAAAATCTCTCATAAACAGCATTTTTTCAGCATTCCTCAACCATAATTAGCTCTCCTCCGTCTCTGTCCAATTTTCACCATTCATTTTAAAGAGTGCAGACTGTAGCCTAGGCACAGGATCAGTGCGACCACTTTGTCTTCTTCACACTTGCTGATTTTAGAAAGGAGTGGTTTAGTCTCAGGCCCTCCCATGATTAGAACTTTGATTCTGGTTGCAAAACCCATTTCTAACAGACTGCAGCTCACCGAGGAACCTGATCACTCTGCACAATGCTGGAGCCATTTCTATGTGAATCTTAATATCCAAAGTATTTTTTACCTTTTTCAGTTAGCAGCCACTTTATACATTATAAGGACACAAGTAAATAGAAGGCTGCCTAAGTAAACCTGCTAAACGCTGTGTAGGTACATGGAAGCCTTAATTCCTCGGGAATCATAGAATATCCCAAGTTGGAAGAGACTCATAACGATCATCGAGTCCAACTCCTGACTCCAAACAGCACCACTCAAAAATGAAGCCATAAGTATCCATCAACACAGTCAGATTAAAGGCAGGTAGGACACGGAAGAAGAAATGATTCCACAGTTAGAAGTGATTTCTGCCCACGCCATGCTTTCCTCAGCAGAAGATATTTCCATTTTGGCAATTTCCATTTGCCTTACCATAGTAGAGCAGAAATTAGGAAAGCAACAGTTATTTTGGATTGTATTCTTACTGACGTTGTTATTTGTCCATTTTAAAACAAACAGATGAATGAATGTATGAATGAATGACTGAACAAGCAAACAAACAAGACCCTACACAAACTCTACTACAATCATGGCTTTAAAACATACAGAATAAGGGGTGAAGAAAGATGAATTCTTCTTTTCACGAGGCAGAAAATCTAGCAGGGTACACTAGCACACACTGCCCACCCACCCAGAAAAGCTTTCCCTGATGAGTACCTGAATCCATTCCCAGCCTTCGTTGAGGAATTTATCAAGGATCTTCAGAAACATTACAATCCTCTTCTTAAGAGTTGCATAAACTTTAGCTAGAAAGACCTTCAAGGACCAAAGATATACCCTATCATACAGGCATGATCATTTAGAACTACCATGAAATCTGGAAAGAAGCTACAGACCAGCTGCTTTCATCTGGCTCAAGTGCCAGTGCAGCAGTTTTGGAAAGGTGTTGCTGCCTACTGCTGCCCAGCAGTGACGAGATATGACATGGCAGCAATGTACGAGAACATGTTACATCCATGTGGGGTGAGGATGACTCCACTGCACAAACAGTGAGAAGGATTTTAAGAATACCAGGCTCCTTCAGAAGATCAGCTCTAGCACAGTTACTGGACTGGTCAACTGGGAACTTCATTTAATAAATTACATTTAAATTAGGTACAATATACTGTTAATTTTGTCACTGGAGTTGGAAGGGATCCTTAAAGACCACCTTGTCCAACCCCCCTGCAATGAACAGGGACACCTACAGCTCAATCAGGTGCTCAGAGCCTGCTCCAGCCTGGCCTTGAATGATCATCCACCATCAGCCTGAGCATCCACGTCATCTCTAAGCAACCTGTTCCAGTGCTTCACTACAACTATTAGTCTTGGTTTCTTGTAACCCTGTACCAATTCCCAATAAAGGTCCTGCCAAAGATCTACGTCCTCATCAATCATTATTTCATGTAATAACACATCCTGCTCCGAATGAGCCATCTGCACTGCAGTAATAAGCTGATGTTACAGAAAAGTCTCTCAAGTTTTGGGGAACAAAGGATTTGAAACTGAAAGAAGCCAAGTTGCTCAAGTAACCAAGTTTCTTTAAAAGTAATAAATATATATATATATTCAATGGACCTGATAGATATAATGAAGTATATAGTAATTAAGGAAATCACCAGGGTGGAGATGATGGAAAATAGCAATGTGAATGTGCAGTGGTTAATGAACTACAGAAGAAAAATAATTACTTATGCTGGAAGAACTTCTGGTCTGCAAAAAGGTTACTAATAAAATTCCATATGGATGAGCTCCTGGACTCCTCTTACCTATTCTTTAATCACAGCTTCACAAAAGTTAATGTGCAAAAATAGTTGCTGAGGAAATCAGAGATAGAAGTGATTACCAACACACAGGAGAATGTCATAAGGCACACCTTGAGCACTAGAGAAACATAATTTGATGCTACATAATTCAGTGCATTTAGGTACCACTAATTTTTGCCGTGAAGGGGGAAACTGCACGGCTTGAAACTTTGTAAGATGAATTCCAGTGCATTGGTCAATCACAGAATGATTTGGAGCAGTGCAGAGGATACAGCCTTAAAAGCAAACACAATCCAAGACACAGCAGCTGTACTCAGTCCAGTGAGGTCAGGAGGGGAGCACTGTTAGTATTTTAGGAACTGGTGAGATATCATCTGGAATACCAATCTGAAACAAAGGGATAACAGAAATAGAAAGGCTGTTTGGATGCCAGGAGGATGATCAGCACATCCTATATGAAAAAATGGAGTTTGGCTAATTAAATAAAAAGATCAGGAAGCGACACTGGATAACTCAGTAGCCACTGCCCCAACACTGCGTTATTCCATTTGGAGATGGTCAATAGATACACTATTGACCCTATTGGGTACACTATTGGGTAAGCTCTACCCAATCCCATTTCTGCAGAACTTCCCGACAACATTCCAAGCTATTATTCTTTGACAACTATTATGATATGCCAGTTATGAATATCAGCTATCAAAATATTGTCAGCAGCTTGGCAAATACTAAATGGAAGAAAAATGCTTTTTAATTAAGTCATTAAAAACAACCGTTTTTCTGTAGTGTTTCTGTCTAGGAGCCTAGAAGTTGATCAGAACGTAAGTGTGCTCATTACCACATAATGACAAAAACACACATGATCCCTATGGAGTTGATAACAGAAGTATAATTTAGGACAAGAACAGATGGATATAGAGGAGAAAGGACAACTCAGCTGCAGAGCATGATAGCTGGGGGGCGTAGAGCAACACAGATCCAGTCATTTCCAACGACTTCTTTGGAGCACCTGATACATCTTCTAAATTGGCCCATTTATTACAGAATCGACTTTAAAACAACTTTCACATTCTTTTTTTCCAAAGAGACTTGCGTTTTCTCACTGCTAATCTGCCTTATGGAACTTGGATTCTAAGTGAAAAGTACATCAGTAAATTGGCATCCCCCACTGAGAGAGATAAGAGCTTCAGTCACTAAATAAAGATGCTGAAACAGTGACAGGTATTTCTGAAAGCTCTTTTGAAAATTCCTTTATAAACAGTATTTATTTGGCTAAAATATCTGATCAGTGCAGCACTTCTGCAATATGAGTGTTTGCAAAGTGCTTTAGTTCTTTGGATAAAAGACGCTGCGGAGCTATTAGTATCATTTGGAGAACTAGCTTCCACGAACGTGTCAAAGTCATTTGTCCCCAGTGAGGTCTAATTTCATGGCAACTTGGGCTTATTTTGAAATCTTTATTCTCGAGTTCTCCAAGTACACAAAGCCCATGCGAAAGAAAAACACATTAGGTTGGAAGAGTGTCTCTAAAGCACCAGGAAATCTTTGCAACATCTTTGCAGCAGAGAAGCGGGTGCCATTAACTGCCTTTGTGCGACCTGCTGACAGCCGGGCTAATGGTTTATCAGAAGCACGCACGGCACAGTCACACAAACAATTCCCTCTCCTTGGTGTGCAATCATCCGCCCCGTCTTTGTTACCCCGGTATTTACAGCAGCTGATGTTCTGCAAACAGATTCCAGCAGGTTGCGTTTCTCCCACCGTTAAGCTCAGCATTTCAACTCTTAAAGAGTTAACACGTCTTCACCAAATAATATCTCTGCAGGTGTCAGCTCCTTGGAAGCAGATAGGTCCAAAGGGCAGACACATCCTTATAATGAGAGAAAGATGACGAGGGGGAAAGAAAAGGAGCCAGCATGAGGCATAAGGAGTGCTTTGATGAGTGATATAGCCCAGCATTAATGAGATCTGGTAATTTTACATTTCCAGAAAGCTGTGGTCGTTAGGACTACGAGGATCATCATTTTATTCCACGGGAACAGAGAAAAGTTTAGGACAAAAGGCGGCTTATCAAGAAACCAGTCTCCTCCTTTGAGTTAACCCAGCTGTGATTTGCAATGTTTCCCATCCCCTCCAGTACCCACATTTGTTTAGCTTGTCTTTTCAAAACACAGTAGCTGCGGTTACTGCTGTCTTCAGCACACCAAATACACAGTACCTAATCCACATCCAAACAGACTGTGCCTCTTTTAATACAAATAAAGTGCCTTGGCTGGAGAACTGTGTCTCCCACCGTGCTCACTGCCGTGGGCTCGTCTCTGTCCCAAAACAGAAGCCTATCATTCCACTCAATCACTCCTTTCAAGGCACAAGAGGCAAGATCTCAAATCTCAGTGCAATTCCATTTTCCGTTCTGCAACCTACTCCCATGTAAACCACAGCAAAAACACAGTGACACACTAAGGATCGAGTCACACAAATCCACATCAATACAAATTGAAAGCCATGTGTAAGTTCTGATGATGCCTTCACTATTTTTCAGCAGCAAACCAGGTCTATGGTTACAAAGCGGTGTGATAAACCATCTCCAAAAAACCTGAACTACTTTTAAGTTTCTTTTTTTTTTAACAAAAGCCTTTTCCCCTTGGCTGCTGTGCCTGTGTGTCAAAACCAAACTCACTCTATAAATGCCAGAGTGAATGAAGATGGGAAGATGGGAAAAAGCACAGAACAAGCATCAAGATCAATATCCAGTTCACCAAGCTGTGCCCCATGAACAGCAGTATCCCAGGGCAAAGTAGAGCCCTTGGGACACAGAATCATTAAGGCTGGAAAAGACCACTAAGACGGTCTATTTCAACCCCAGCCCATCCCCACCATGCCCACTGACCACGTCCCTCAGTGCCACATCTCTACAGTTCCTGAACACACCTCCAGTGGCAGTGACTCCAACTCCTCCCTGGGCATCCTGTTCCAATGCCTCATTGCTCTTTCCAAGAAGAAATTTTTCTTCATATCCAACCTGAACCGCTCCTGGGGCATCTTTGGGGCATCTATTCCAGGCAGCATAGGCCACCAGTGATAGGTCTCACATTCAAGCTCTTGAATTCCCATCTAGGCCTAACTTCAGTGAGATTAGCCAAAGCAATATGTAACAAACTTTTCTGATCATTTTCCATTTCCAGAGTTCCCCTAAATATGCACTTTCCATTCAAGAAATCATGGTGCAGGCTCATACTGTTTGCCACCTTCACACATCTTCCCCAGTGCGACACTATAACATGGTCACTGTATTAAACCCTAAAGTGATCACAGAAAAACCCAACGCCGTACTGAACCCTGATGCCCTTGTTTGCTTCAAATGTAAGATTCATTCTGAATGATCCACCTTTTTATGAATTTAAATCAGCCTGAATAAATCTGAGTGTTTTGATTGACACAAAGCCTTCTGAGATGGCTCTGCTTCCTCACCAGTGCTATTCCTACTCATAAATATTTATACAGGGTTTTCAGCTTTTTAAAAAAAAAACAATTCCAAATATTCATACCTACTTTAGTTGATGCTTCCTTGCATCTTTATAAATAAGTGTTCCAACTAGCTTTCTCTCAACGTGTTTGCTTCCCACAGCACACAGATAATATGCTCATATGGAACAGGAATCCTCCCCATCTCCAGGCATCTCCCAACTCTTAAAAGGGATCTGCTCTGCTCACAGGTCTTACACTCCCAGACGGTGTATAGCTAAGAAACAAACAATACATTAAAGACGTTAAAATAAAACACAGCACAAGCAGATACCATCAGGAACTAAATCGGTTGATTCTTCTTTTCTTTTTCCTCCCCTCTCCCCTCTCACCATATTTGAAATCTCACTTTGGCAACAACTACTGCTCTGCAGCCAACCCCCCCTCCAAAATCCGATTACTTCAGAAGGATTAAGGCAGTATGGTTTCCACCTCTTGCTGGCTGGCATGGTTCCTATCCCTTCTTTCACACCTCTCAATTTGGTACTTTCGGAGCTTAGCCAGACTTCAGGAAGCTGCAACATCTGATCACCTGCTCTGGTGCACCATTCCTCTTCTCTGTGTTCTTCTCCCTCCCTTTTTTTCCTCTCTGACATCTGTTTCACCATCCTCCTTTAAAAAGGTTAAACCCAATCACTTCACTTTCTACATATACTGATATTTTACCATTTTTTGCTAAAAGCCTCCCTCTTCTCCCAGTGGTGGGAGTCCTTGCAGCTGTAAACATCTATACACTTTAGAAGACATTTACACTCTCCTTCTCTTCAGGCTGCTCTTCTACATCATTTTTATTCTCTTGACTTTATCTCATAATCTTTCCTCTCTTCCCTTTCATGCTTATCCCGCAATCCTGTGCCTCATCACCGACTACTTTCACAACAGCTGCATCACACCTTTTCCTTACTTTACTTTCCCATTAAAAGAAATCCATTAAAAAAAACCACAATAACTCTATTTCTATCCCCTTTTTAACTATTTTTTAACTTTTAATTTTCTTTGTTTTCATCCAACTACTCTACCACGTTTCAAAATGTTCTGGTTTTGAAGTTATAAGTTGCAATAACCTGCCCGCTGCCCTACTGCCACCACTGACTGCGGGTAAACCAAACGCCCCAAAATTAAGCACGAACACAGGGCAATTTCTTTGGAGATCACAGCAGCCAGCAGTCACAGTGACCCAGCGGCTAAAGAGGTCACTCTTCAGTCCCACCTCATCTACCACTCGGATCAGCCATCTCCCAGCACTTTGGACTTACTAATCCAATGCCTTCGAATCGCATTCTCCACTGAAGTAGTGCCAACTTCCCCTCGGGCTAGGTTTATCTGCTCCAGCCCATATCATCACCTGCCGTTTCCAAAGAAAAAGCACCAGCTGTTCTTCATCCCTCCTACACACAGCTTAATCCTTCCTGGCAGAAGAACAAGCTGGTAGTAAAACGGGTCATTAGCGGGTTTCAACTGGAAACGAGAGAGCGGCTTCTGCCCATTGGAAGCAGTGAGAACCTGCATTTCCCTTCCAGTTGCATTGTGAGGCCAAACGTCCTCACCCGAGCCAGGGTGAAGTTCGACAAGTTTATGGACCGAACCGAAAGATTTTCTTTGCACGACAAACGTGGGAGCTGGATTCGGTGAGGCAAGCAGCCCTCCCATTCCCGCCTCCTTAATTGGAAATATCCATCTCTAAGAAAGAAGCCAGTTAACAACATTTTATATAGCAATATGCTACGTTATATTTATGTTACAATACGCCGGACAATTATACTGCAGTCCCTGAAATGCAGAGAAGTTTGTTTCAATTTTAGAAGAGTAAATATTTTGGCATAAGATTGCCACTCACTTTACCAGATGTTCCATTAAATGTTATTAAGATTTTTAGTTTGCTTTTTGTTTTAAAACACAAATATTTTGCATGCTCCCCCATACAGCTTTTCCCCTCAACCCATCATTACAATTACATTACATGTAAAATCATTACAGCTAATAATCACAAGTGCTACTTGGTAAATTTTTCCAATTCAGGTTTTGCAAAATTTCAGGACAGATTATGTGATTTTAACTATGCGAACACACCTACAACTCATCTAATATAAAGCACATCTTAAAATTGAAACAAAATACAACAAAATCTAAGCCCGCAGAGCCAGTTCTAGTTCTCTAATTCCAAGAAATGGTAAACCAATTGGTTGGTTAATTGGTAGACAGGAAGAATCACCAGCGGTTCTGTGTAGGGATATAATAAAGATACAAGCTATTAGGAATGGCTATTAGCTGAATGGCCATTCAGCTAATAGTGTATTCTAAAATCATGAGTTTTCAGGTCAGTTTAAGGCCTCACTCATACCTTGTACCATCCTGTTGTCAGCTAACTTTGCTATCTCTACCAATGGATAGTGCCGGAACCACAGCTGAACTCATTCTTTATATTATTTCCATGAGACTATGAGGAGTGAAGAAGTACTAAAAACACACTTACATTTGCATGTCAGACAAAAGAAAAATCAGCTGAAAGAATTCTGTCTCTTCCCTTTTCACTATTGAAAGTTCCACTCTACAAATCATCCAATGCTGCCTGCTAACGATAAAAAAAAAAGAAGGAAAAAAAACAGAAAAGAATCTAAAAATGGGCAAGCTGCTGTAAAAAGTAAATATATTCAATAAACCAAGTTCTCAAACACCTTTCCACCCCTACTGCATCCCCACAACCAGCTGGAACCCATTGATGCTCAACGGTAAGAGGTGCCTACAAAAGGATGCTCTGTCAGATAAGCCCACTTCTCTTTAGGAGAGCCCCTTGAAAGGGATGCCTATGTGCATATGTGTGTTATTATTTACTTCTTAACATGCCAAGAAGAAAAAAAAACAAAAATCAAAAATCTAAAACAAATGACACCAGGAAACCATAGGAAAAAGGAAATGAGATACTAAGTAAAAGAAAGAAAAAATCCCCCCAACCCTACAATCAGAGCCAGCTGCAGGCCAATTAAACTCAACAGTTTACAGATGTTCACAGGAGAATACTCATTCACAATTCAACTAAATTAATCCACTTTCTTAAAAACTCTCGGGACTCAGTGCACAAAGCTTACTTTTCTTTAGGGCTCTCAAAATAAAGTTTACAGCCCCTTTTGCTCTAACAGATGCAAGGAAACACTCCCTGGAAAAGAGATCAAACCGAATGCTTAACCCCTTCCACACCAACACCTCTGGGAGAACCTCTTCCACTGCTCTGGAGCAGAGCTTTGAGAAGTTCAGCTGAAACTCCAGAAATCAGTCCTGCCGTTCACGTCCCTCTCAACCATTCTTTCTCCCAGAAGAACAACGTACCTCGCTAATGACTCCTTCTATGATTAAATTTAATTAGGAAGGTACTTGGTTAGGGCACAGGGGGCTAGCAAACAAGAAAAAAAGAAGGAAAAAAGAAGAAAAAAAGGGAAGAAAAAAAGGAAAAAAGAAAAAAGATGAAAATAATAATAATAAAAAAGACTACAGCAGTTAACGTTAAAAACCGCTATAAAGGAGTGTAAGAATTAATAACAAGACACAAAGCTCCTTTCAGTCTGGACTCCTTAAGCAGTTAGGCCAGTACGAGGATAAGGATGCCCCATGGCTTGCACCACTCCAATAAACACTGCTGTTCTTTTCCAGGGATTCCTCTTGATTTAACCGCCTGACTTGTCCGTGTTTCACTTTTTTTCCCCCCTTCATGACTTTTACAGAAGTATTACAAGTGAGACCAAAGTTCTTTCACATAGAAGAGATGGAACATTATTACAAATATTACACTACAGATCTTTTTTTCTGTGATTTCTAGGTATTAACTAATCAGTCTTCACAATCAGTGAGGTCTTAGAAGTCACTAGCGTCATTATCTCCTTCTCACAGACAAGGAAATTAAGGCTCATGATACTCCAGCAGTTTCTCCCACAGGACAGTCAGACAAGGCAGACGCAAAAGGTCACCCACTGCCATCCCCGCGTCCATTCCAGCCAACATCATCAGGACTTAAATACCAAAGTAGTCAGTCTATGTTCAACTTGCTTTCCCCTGTACTGTCTCATCAGGGGTGACTACTCAAAGCTGATGTCCCTTAGACCTCAGAATATTCCTCACGCAGCAGGTTTTGTTTGCCTGATGTTTTACGTGGTCAGAGCTTTTTGCTTCTCCTATAAATCCATCTGGCATTTGCAAAAGACTTGCCCAGAAAAAACAACATTGGACTTGTGAGCATCCACTGCTGCACAAACAACACACGCACCTTAGAGAAAACACCTACACAGACGACATGGAGATTGAACCCCTAGGTGGTCCTGGCTCACGCAATGACCTGAACAGCATCACAGAACATCCCAACTTGGCAGGGACCCACAAGGATCATCGAGTCCAACTCCTGGCTCCATGCAGGACCACCCAAAACACTAACTCTGTGTCTCAGAGCATTGTCCAAAAGCTCCCTGAGCTCCGGCAGCTCGGGGCCGTGCCCAGTGCCCTGGGGAGCCTGTTCCATGCCCATCGCCCTCTGGTGAAGAACCTTTTCCTAACACCTTAGTTAGCTGCGGTGCTAAGTGTCCCCAGGATGCCCTGTACTTCAAAGAACACCAGCATGAAGTCGCAGCAACCCCAGGGATATTCACATTACATCTTTGAAAGTCAGGAGATGACCACATGGCTGGAACATCTCTCCTATGAAGAGCGGTCAGGTGCTGGAACGGGCTGCCCAGGGAGGTGGTGTTTGTCCTGGAAGTGCTCAATAAACATTTAGATGTGGTACTAAGGGACATGGTTTAGTGTGGAAACATTGATGGTAGGTGGATGGTTGGACTGGATGATCTTGGAGGTCTTTTCCAACCTTGGTGATTTCTATGCTATCCAATTCTCAAGAAGCAAAGGTTAATTTCTATATTATAATAGAATCATAGAATCGTTTCAGTTGGAAGGGACCCTTAAAGGTCATCTGGTCCAACTCCACTGCAGCAAACAGGGACACCTACATCTAGATCAGGCTGCTCAGAGCCTAGTCCAGCCTGACCTTGAATGTCTCTGTGCAGTCTGTTCCACTGCTTCATCACTTACGTACAGGACAGTGAGAAATCATGGTTCTAGAGTGGGAAAAAGAAGTGTGTATGAGGGAATCATTTCAGATTTGAGAAAAATGAAGTTACACTGCTTTCAAACACACTGAACACTCCCACAGTTTACTCTCAGTACAGCAGATAATCTTGAATATAAGAAAAATCCGGTACAAAGTCTATAATGAAGACATCTCATAATAGCTAAGTGCCATTCCCACCCCAGTTACAAAAATCTTTCAAGGATCAACACCCAGAAGAACATTTCCTTTGTCTCTTAAGTTCTTCCCACAGTCCATACGGCAATATCCATAAATCTCCACGTGTTCTCTACAACACCAGCCCAGAAGGTACCACCAAATGTGGGTCACTTGAAACTCTGCATCTCATCCCTGGACAGTGACCCCTAACCATTGCACAGAACGGCCAGATTTTGCCTTTTTCCCTTACAGTTTATCTACTCTGTATAGTTGCTGATGCACTTTTTTTTCCCCCACGAACTGCATTAGTCTTTGCACCTACCTTTTACTTCTCCCAAATTTGGCTGATATCAATCACGTTAACGGAAGGAGCAGACAGCACAATCAAAGAACTCATTTCCTTCATGATAGGACTCATTTCCTATAAAATCAAGCTAAAACCATAATAGAGCTGCTATCAATTGAATTTTAAATCTATTTTCATCTCTTGGTAAGATAGCATTCATCCCACTCTCTTCTAAAAAGACAAGGTTATTTTTTCCCAAATCAAGAGGATATTGAAGAAATTATTATTGATATACTGGTGATCAAATACCAGAAAGCACAACCATGATCAAGATATCATTTCCTACCTTCCATCACTCATCTTCCATGCAGCAGAAAATCATCAGTCCAGCAATGCTCTGAGGGGGATGTGTATTTCAGAAAGAGTATATAATAAACTACGTATTGATGAAACAAGAGCATTTGAGAACACAAAATAACAAAAGGGAAAGAACTTGTATTTTCATTCCCTCAAGTCCCATTATAAGAGAGCATTCCTCTGGTTGCTGGCATGACAGATTCAAGTCACACCACTTAATGCTTTTCTGGATATCTCCCCAGAGACGAGGACTTCTTTTTCCAAACAAGCGTCGAAGAGAAAGGGAAACAAATCAAACGTACACTGCTCGGTATTGCTGCGGGAACAGTTTCCCTTTAATAACCACTACTTCTTAATTTCATAAATATTGAAGATGTGCAAAAAATCAGCATCAGCATCAATATGAAACAGACTGAAAGCAGCGAAAATTTCCCCATACTAAAATTGATGTGCTGTAAAACCACACTGCACTTTCCCAGCTTTGCAGTGTGTAGCTAAAGAGTATTTTCTGTCTCCTTTGCAGACCCCCAGTAAGAATACACAGCGCTGTACTACATGGAAAACACACAAACTAGCAAATCAGTTAGTTTTGCTTACCTCCTCCCAAATCCTTAGGGATCTAAAGTTCATGCAAGATGCATAAGACACCCATAAAATCTCAACAAATCTTCCCCATCTTTTTTATGGCAACAGGAGGGTGAGGAGGCACCTGTCATTTGATATCTCTGGTGATGGCTGAGGGCCATACAAATGATAAAAATCCATTAAAAATATCTCAAAGACAATAACTCGACTTGTTGGCAAGACGAGTCCATCAGAGATTCCAAGTTTCCATTTGGTATGCTTTTGTTTCCTTTGTTTCTTCCTCCCTCCTCATCACTCATGTTGAAGTAAAGCTCGAATTCCAAAACTGAGGGACCTTAAAGGGGCTCTTAAAGATGGACAGAGCTAAAGATGTTGCCTCACCTCCCCAAGCTCATAACCCTGGTTTACTACTGAAATGCCACAACAAATAAAACAAAGTCAACGGGAAAATGAGCAGATCTCACACGAGGTGTGGTGACCAAATGGTGACTACAGAGAGATTCCCTCTGCCCCCAGAGACTGCACTTAAGGGCACATCAATGCAGGGTGCGTAGGAAGGCTCCAACCAACCGGACTGCATGAAGTCCATGGAGGTTTGAAGTTTAATTCAAAATGGAGGCAACTTTCTGAGCACTGAATTGCTGTGGACAACTATAGCAAGGGGCTGTCTTCATTTCTGTAACACATGCTCGCAAATGCACGGTGAGCTGAAATATCCGAATGTGAGTATCTCAGAAGTGTCAGATCGCAGAAGTCCCATTAGGACTAATATGGGAAAAACGCATATAGAGTGGGCCCTTTTCCCTGCAAGCTGTTTAAATCACTTGCTGTAAACATCAAGAATGCCTACATTATTTCTATGTTAATCCTCGCGGGCCTTGATCCCACAAATCATTAGGCATACGGACCTGTGATGAGTCAGAACGACTTCCATACATTCAGTGACACTTACATTTTTACAGTATGTGGACATATGGCAATATTAAGAGATGAAAATCTGTCAATATTTTTGATATACACGCCTGTCTCTGAGAAAAGAAAGCAGAAAAAACCTGAAAGTTCTGATTACCACATAGACTGAAAACTAAAAGAGTCATCAGTCCTCGTGAAACCCAGCTCCATTTTCTTCAGCCTTGGTCTATTGTACTCCCCTGCACTTTCAAGCTCCAAATCAACATACTCAGGATTTTCTAATTATGACAGTTTCCTGTTATACCTCCGGATAAAAGTTGAGAATTTTTTGTTAACCTTTTCTATCATCTCTTTATATTAAGAAGAAAAAAAAAAAGGGGAAGAAAGCAAGTGATTTATTTCCCAGCTTGTGTGACTTCAATACCCAGGCAGAACGGTCACCGTATGTAAAACATCTATTTCCTATTGTTGCGAAAAATGCAGACAGTAAAAGAAAGCTTGGAGTATAAGTCACACTGTGCAGAGAAGAGGCCGACCAGATGATGGCTTTTGAGGAAAATGCCGTTGCAGCAACTGCATAATACATAACACATCCTCCTCTTAAGAAAGAGGGAGCAGAAACAGGAGAAAGCTCCTTTGGATGTCAGAAGAATTAGCTCCACACACGTATGGAAATTCCATTTAGGATAAGAATCAGTGACAGGAAACAGCCAGGAGGGACTATTTGTTCTGAAATACAAGCCATTAACTTGAGCCAAGCTAACAGCAAATGACTACACCGGCAACTGCTGGCTGCAGATAATTAGTTTAGAACCTATTTTAACATGAATATTTTATCATGCAGCACAAAACTCGTTATGGAGAAGAATTAGAGAGCCAGGACGTCTGGAAGCACTGGAGAGGTGATCTGTCAGGTCCCTGTAAAGAGCTTTCCAGGAGAAAGCAAGTTTAGTGATTCAGTGAGACTGGATTTCATTAAAGCTACAACAATCCATTAAGAACATATCTGGTGGCAAGCTCAGAGTGCAGGTAACTGTATTTTAATGACTTAACTATGTGCTGTCGCACATACACACACAGCAGCATTTACAGACTCTTAAGGGATCTTAAAGATCTTTGAGGTGCCTTCCAACCCAAGCCATTCTGTAATTATGACATCTAGTTCTAACCCCCTGCTATGGGCTGGTTGCCCCACACCAGATCAGGCTGCCCAGGGCCCCATCCAACCTGTCCTCGAATGCCTCCAGGGATGGGGCATCCACAGCTTCTCTGGGCAGCTGTTCCAGTGCCTCACCACCCTAGGAGTAAATAATTTCCTCCTAAGAGCTAACCTAAATCTCCCCTCTTCTAGTTTAAAGCTGTTCCTCCTTGTCCCGTCACTATCAGACCAGGTGAAAAATGGGTCTCTCTCCCGCTTATAAGCTCTGTTCAAGTACTGGAAGGCTGCAACAAGGTCTCCTCGGACCCTTCTACTCTCCAAGCTAAACAAGCCCAACTCCCTCAGCCTTTTTCCATAGGAGAGGCGCTCCAGACCTCTGAGTACCTTCCTTCTTTGGACCTTCCTTCTCCAACAGCTCCGCATCCCTCCTGTACTGGGAGTCCCAGGTTTGGATGCAGTATTCCAGATCGGACCTCACAAGGGCAGAGTAGAGGGGGACAATCACCTCCCTGCCCTGTGGGCCACCACCCTTTTGGTGCAGCCCAGGATACTGTTGGCCTTTTGGGGTGCAAGAGCACAGTGCTGGCTCACGTCCAGCTTTTCATCCCTCAGGACCCCCAAGTCCTTCTCCACAGGGCTGCTCACAATGAGTTCCTCTTCCAGTATGTAGATATATCTGGGATTGCCTTGACCCATGTGCAACACTTTTCACTTGGCCTTGTTGAACCTCATTTGGCTTATGTGGGTCCACTTGCCCTACTGCTACAACAGAGCTATGCATCCTGGTGCATTAAGACCTGTCTTATACATACACGAGGATACTGACCTCTGGATGAGGGAACATTATAAAGGTGATTCAGATGCATATTTGCCATCCTGGTTAGAAAGAGAACACAAAAAGTTAATTTCATGGGATTTTCCCTTTTTTTTCTAGCAGGGAAGAAATTAAGTACAGATTCCAAAGGCCTTGAGGAGGTTTAGTTGCAAAGAATGCCTAAATTAGACAAAAAACTCTGCACCTTCAGTCTGTAGTATCTTCTATTTGGTACTGAACAGAAAAGTTAGGGCTTTAAAATAAAATAAAAGGAAACAAAGTAAATGTCTGTTTTCCATTTCACAAGCATTTATTTGGGAAGAAAGGTTCTCACAAAATAATTGTGTAGGCACAGCAAACTCAAATCTCTTCAGGTTTGTCCTAAGTTGTCATCTATTACATCCAACCCTTAAACTGCCTTCATCATTTAGAACACCATCTAATAAACATGAAAAGCCATCTTGTCTATACAAGTATCAGCCACACACAGTTAGCATCTGTGGCATGATTTAAACACCAGCTGCAAGCACTCCTGAAAAGCACGGGCTAGAACTTCAGATCTCGGCTGCTTCTTCCTTTGGGTTACAAAATGTTGCACGTGTCTCTGGTTGCAATCCCGACACCAGAACAAAACTCAAGAAATGTAACAGCGCATTTCATCCCTGCTTGTTTCAAAGCATTTTCAGACCCAGCTTCATTTAGTCCAAGAAATAAGGACTTGCACAAGCTCTTGTTCTAGTCAAGGTATCCTGCCCATCTCAACTCCAAAGTTGCTTCCATAATGGAAAACCCAATTGGACAAGAAACAAAGTAGGTCTGATAAAAACCAACTGTGATTCAAAAGAAAAAAAGAAAAGCTTTGGTGCTACTGATCTCAGTAGCAGATGATAGAAACGCACCTCGACTGTACTGACCCATGACAGCTATGGACAGAACATGCTTAGCTCCCGATTACTCTCTACGTTGTAGTTCATTGAACAAAAACAGGTTTTCCCATCTGCTATATTAAAGGTGATGCACAAAATGAGTAACTTTCATTGAGGAAAGATAGGAAACAAAAACAAAACCAAAGAAGGTAACAAAAGCACCATCATAGGAGACTACAGGTGATCACCCAAAGAGATTTTTTAGTTGCTAATATAAGCTGTGATTATGAAGATGGAGAAACTCCTGTGGGGAGAAAAAGAAGCTTAGAGCCTACCCAAAAGTTCTTTGCTGTTCTCTGGAGCGCTTAAATGTGTTCCTGGATCAAGCGATTCGGGCGCACACGCAATGTCTTGAACCCACAGGGCCCTACTTCAGAGCCCCAGTACTTGCTTTCTCTATAAGGGAGAAGGAAAGAAGATGGCATCATGCCATGGTAGCAGCATAGATAAGTTCTACCAAGATTCATTTAATTCAGTCACATCAAACTCAGCACTGTGCGAGATACCAGTTCCTGGTCTGCACCTGCCCTGATGAATTGCAGACTCTTGCCTAGAGGAAAGCTCAGCTGCATGGAACAAGGAAAGCTCCCAGACAAAACTTCCTACAAAAAGGTCAACCAGAGCTTTAGGGTTGTCGCAGCTGTCCCAGGGAGAACTTACTTAAGTCCTGCTCTCTATGAGACTTGGAGCATCATTCAAAAGAATCAAGATCATCCAACTGCAACCAAGATCACCCAAATACAACCAAGATTACCCGACTGCATAATTATTTTAGAAGAAGCTAATGGAATTCTCTCTAGCTATACAAAAGTGGAAAGGTAGATATGACGAGAACCTAAAGCCACTCAAAATCTTTTTCGTTAGAGGAAAATTGTTGGTTATCACAAATGCGCAGGTAAAGCCACAACCAAAACTACATGCTGTGTACACTTAATCACCAAGCTATTGAGTTAAATAGTTCTACAATTACCTGTGATGTAACTACATGGCTTTACACCACCAAACCAGCAACACAGCTGCTTAAAAACAGGATATAAATAAGCTAGAGGGATATATAGAGATAATATTTAAATATATATATAGTCCAAAGAAATAAGACAACAGCATAAATCTACTGTGAATCATTCACAGGAGGTATTTTCCTTGCATTTTCATTCAGAATTGCAAACGTTACTTGTTATATCACTATTTCTGAACCACAAAAACACATTTAAACCAGTTAGCAGCATTACTTTTAAAGACACTCAAACTCCTTTAATTCCATTTTGTCACAGAAGCTGAATCAAATCAAAGATTATTCCTTTTGGAGACAAGAAAGCGTTTGGAACCCCCCTTACTCCCCACTAATGAGGTGTTAGAAACACTCGCTCCTGTGTTACTGACATGCTCATTAAATCCATTTGTTTATTTTTTTTCTTCTTCTTCTAGTAATTACTGCAACAACAGTAAGTCACATAAAACTTCAGTCTTTACTACTGCCATCTTATTTCACCACTACAGTTATTTTGCTTTATCTCTTGGGCTAATTCAGCAACTGAAAATCAGCTTGACTACAGGTGGTGGAGACCCAGAAAGAGTCACCATATGGAGATCCATATGCTTTGGCACTGCATCAGCATATAACAGAATACTGGGATAAGACCACAGAACAACCGAGGGATGCTGCATTACTTCTCTCTCCAACTGACCTCAAGTATTTCAATTTTAATCCCATGCTACAGAAGGGATTCAAAACACTCCAAGACATCAAGTATAGAGGAGCCATTTTTTACTCTTTCACATAATGTGAGTTGGACAGGTAGTGATAGAGCCAAATTCTGAAATAATTTAATATGCTGTTAACTGTAAGTACTCGATTGGTCCCTTTGCAACAATCCTGTGTCAGTGCCAGCTCCCAGACGTTGGGCTTGCTGCTATCAACAGCCACTATACGGTCACCACAACTCTATACAGGTCCAACTTTGGAAGCATTACAAGCTCTTACATTCAGCTCACAGAAGAATATGACTGTGTCTAACATTTGGCATAGTACTTGTACAAAGATCCTGTGCAAAGATTTGTGCCTAACTGTAACCCAACACATCGAAACTCAAAATATGAACTAAACTCGCTTGCTTGGGCTTAACACATCAATGGTTTTCATGCATCTCACTTTAATCTCAAATAGGCATTTAACAGGAATCTTTCTCACAGCTAAAAAACTTTCAGACAAAGCTCAGCTTCAGATCCCCTCGCTTTTATCACTGATACAAGGCAGAATAAGAAAGCACAGAATGAAGCACAAGATCTATCCCCCTAATAACCTAAATCTGATCTCCGTGTTCTTTCATATTGCTGAACGCAAAGATAACTAAAACATGCTCCTCCAGAAAAATAAACTGGGAAGATAACAGAGCATTTTTTTTTGTAAAAGACTTCAACCCAGCGGATCAATATCCTGTTGCTTAAGAAAAGGAATGTAAAAAAGACAGCGCTTTAATTTCCATTTCAAGAACTGGGTTCAGCATCACCTACCATTCAGTAACAGCTACAGTGCTTTTTAATTTTGTCCTCGTGCCAAAGCATTCAGGGAACAACAACCAAAAGGACAAAGCCAAAGTTCAAAGATTCAAGACACAAAGCAGAGCTGAAGCTCTTGTACAGATGGGACACCAAGCTGTAACCTCATTTAATTCGTTGCAAGGAGATGTATTCAGAAATTCCTGTTAATGGCAATGAAAAAGAAAAAAAGAAAAAGAAAAAGAAAAATGAAACAGGGACTCAAAACTCAAGATGTCGGAATAAGAGAATTTAGGGAAATAGCCATCGCACAAAGGGGGCAATGAGTATTTGGTGGAAATCTGCAACACAGGTCAACGTACCAAATACATTCTGCAGGAAATCCATTCCTGCCCATGTTGAACGGATTGCAGAGACCGGGGTGAAAAAAGAAAACGTGGTGGTTGTTTTGTTTTTTTTTCAGGTCAGTCTAGACTTAAGAAATGGCCGCTAGTCCTGAAATGAACTGAATACTCGGTGATACCCTGTGCTCTTACCTGGACGCAGACATGACTTTGTAGTCAACTCTTCTCCAAGGACCATACTTGGGGCAAGAGAAGAGAAATGAGGAAAAAAAAGCATGTCATCTCTGCCGACTTTTCCTACATATAAAACACCTCCCAGATTAATGATGAGTAGTAACATTTGGTTCTTTCAAGTCAGCAATATCAAAAATACATCACGATACCACCGAATCCTCTGGGAAAGGTTCCAGAGGGAATTCAGGAAATCGTGTGTTAAGTCAGGGGAGTCTGTCCTTTCACATCCATTCACTGTCTGCTGGATCAGACACATGAAGGGACCTTCCTCCACTACTGGAAGCTGTTTTACAAGGTGGCAGTGTCCTCCTTGTCCTCCTCCTCCTCCTCTGCTGCTAACCTGGGGTACAGGTTAATCCTCGCATGGGAAACTCAGACATGGATGAGTGGCCAAATGTTGGAGCAAGAGAGGGGAAGGCTGCTGGCTGCAAGGTGGAAGGAAGAAAACACAGTCTCCTTTCAGTTCAGTCCTCTTCCACTGTTCAGGCAACAAACAAAAAAAGGCAAAGGCAAGAAATTTTACAAAGAAAAATGAAGCAAGAGGCAGAGAAACACAGCAGAACTGTCCACAAATGCACTGTAATCCAACATGAAATGAAGGATACTCGATCCAACAAAGCACGGAAGCAGTTTAACCCACGCAGAAAAGCTGTGGGTTTTGAAGATTCATCGTGAACTGTGGATCAGTACATAACCAGGACAGCTGGAAGAGTCAGGTTATACACACAGCCTCTGGTACTGCACTTCAATGAAGGAAAAAATCCTTTGCTTCTCTTTTAATATTCTGTAAAATGGATTTAACATTCCAAGAATCACACTGACTAATTAGTAACACTTGCAAAATATTTCAAGAGCCCTTATGAGATGAAAATAAATAAGAGAAAGGTGTTTTGTGAGCTTGCAGGTTGTTTTAAACTTCTAAAGCTGCCAGCGGTCCAAAGAAAGAAGGGATAGTTAGCACCGGGTATGGGAACTCAGGCTAAATGAATGTGAAAGGAGAAACAGAACATAACCAGGAGGGGGAAAACGCAACCAAATTGTGCTGTGTTAAGGAGATTGAACTGTTCACAGACAAAGCCTTGGGAATTTTTGGTAATAAACACAACTTCGACTCAGCAATTAAAAACAAAGCATTTATAAAAATAAAGCTGTTCTTAAACTCACAATGTTCCTCCAACAGTTTCTTCTGGGAGTCGAGATGTAATTGTGTATGAACAGCCGAAATTACTCTTGTTTGTAAATTGTGCCGTGGCTTTTCATTTCCCCTGTGTGGCAGTTCTAGGAAAGTTCCAGCAACAGTTTGCTGAGAAATAATATGCCCCGAAACCCAATACTACTTACACCATACGTGGATGTAATAAGAAAAAAGTAATAGTGGGCTGCTTTCTTTTTTGGAAATCTTTAAGTTTAATACAGCTTGCAAAAATCTACTGCACCACAATGCCATTCCTGTACGAGGAAGACACCAGAAAACTGGTATGGGGCCTGTGGGTTCAATTAAAGCCTTAGATAAACAGGTGTCAACACATTACTTATCCATAAATACATAAAAACAACATTACTTTGGTACCAGTAATTTCCATACAGCTACACCTCCGTCCATAACATCTCACAACATGAAAGATATAAAATACATCTGTCCTCAGGTGATCCTTCTGGGCTAGGACAGACTTGCATGCATTTTCATGCTTTCCAAGTTCCACTGCAGCTTTAAAACTGCTGGGCAGTAGCTAATAAAACCAAATTTAAGCTGATTTTTGAATCAGACTTGGGCTCTTGAGCTAAAAGCTGCCTTTGTAGCTGCTGAGCTCCAGTATGAAGCTTTCACCTGCAGATGCTGCTATGGCCATTTGGAAGTTATGCCTGAATTAAAATCATGGAATCGTTAAAGTTGGAAAAGGCCACTGCAGCCATCTAGTCTAATCATCAACCCATCACCACGGCTGCCCACTAAAACACATCCATTTGAATGTCATTTTGAATACATATTACAAATAGAAAAAGAAAAGCAAAGAAGGAAACAGTGGACTGAGCTTATTCCCAAAGAATGGTTTCTTTGAGAACGGACTAAGTCAGCACTATTGCAAGAAAACTACCAGGGCAAAGAAGCCATGGGGGCAATCTGGTTTAAAGACTCCAATTAAATCCAGGACTCACTAATGAAGAACACCCAGAGGGACCGGTCATTTTCAACACATGCATGCTCTTACACTTGGTTGTTTTTTGTTAAGAAGAAGCCTGCATTTTCTACTGTAAAAAAACCAACATATTTTTATTACTACTTTCATATAGTCTTTTGAGGGGCTAGCTAGGAAACCAGCTCTGGGGTCAGCTGGGCTCTCGGGAACTATGCTGAAACAGCAGAGCTCTGGCAGGACCCTGGTGCCAGAAGCAAGATGTTAACCTTTAACCAGGTCTGATGACAGCCGAAGAGGATGGAAGCACCTTTTAGGTGCCGTCATAACTGGTTAAAGGTTAACGATAACTCTCCACGACAGGGCAGATTTGCCACTGACAAATATCATACGACAGTCTTTTTTCTTCACTTCAACAAGGTATGGTTGGAGGTACAAGGTATTTAACAAGGTATTTGTATGCTCCATCACTAATTAAGCCTAATGCCAGTGAAGTCTATATCAGTCCTGACTCGATCATAGCACTAACAACTGGACAAAAACCTCTAAGAAAGCACTGTGTGCAGCTGAGGGAGGAAACATGCTTTGCCAAAATAAATCCTGTGGGTGTCCTTTCCTGCATGCAGTGCAAAGCAGTTTGGCAGCGCCTTGCTCATACTGCATCACCAAGAAAGAGCCTGGTCTCCAGTGCAGAAAATGCATTACAAACCTCTTTGCGTGATGCTTGTTCCACCACTGAGTGTTAAACGGACACCCATGGATGGATGGTTACATATAATTTGAGCACAAATATATTTTCTTAGTGTGGCAAAATTGAGAGGTTTACATAGGCAGTTAAATTAGTGCCTGATCAGCTTTGTTCTGTCACTCCGAACTCCTGTAACGCCACTGGGCACCACTGCTGGTTAACTTGCAATTCCAGCTAATTGCTAACAAATTACTCCTAGCACTGGACTGGAACCTTTTGTGCTCACAGTTAAACAAATAAAATGTCAATCTGGGAAAAGCAAATTATCCTTTAAAGGACACGTGGTCGGCCCACAGGTAGGCATCGTGCCTACCTGAAATTCAGCAGTGCACTGACAGAGTTGATGAATAACAGCAGCAGCAATATTTAATGCTCATAGTTTCTACTTATACTTGTAAATCCACAAGAAAAACAACCACACCAATCAACGAACACGTTCAGCTTTATGTTCTACACAGTATCGTGTCTGAGGACATTCACTGGCTATTGTGGGAAAGGGCAATATTTGGTGCATTTAGAATCACAGAATCATCAAGGTTGGAAAAGACCTCTAAGATCATCTAGTCCAACCATCAACCCATCACCACTATTGCCCACTAACCCATGTCCCTCAGTGCCACATCTGCCCTCTTCTTGAACACCTCCAGGTACGGTGACTCCACCACCTCCCTGGGCAGCCTGTTCCAGTGCCTCACCACTCCTGCTGAAAAGAAGTTTTTCCTAATATCCAACCTGAACCTCCCCTGGTGCAACTTGAGCCCGTTCCCTCCCACCCTATCACTGTAACCTGGGAGAAGAGGCCAACCCCCACCTCACCACAACATTGCAGAGAGCGATGAGGTCTCCCCTGAGCCTCTTCTTCAATCCCAGTTCCCTCAGCTGCTCCCCATAAGACTCGTGCTCCAGATTCTTCACAGCTTCATCGCCCTTCTCTGGACGTGCTTCAGGGCCTCCAATGTCTTTCTTGTAGTGAGGGGCCCAAAACAGAACGCCCATGGTTCTCTGCACTCACCACCAGTTCATGTCCCCTCCCTCTTTAATGATTTCCCACCTTCCCAATCTTCACAGTCTTACACAGAAATTCTTAAATACTTTCGCTAACGCAGAGGGCCTAAGTGTTAATAAGAGCAATTCTTCAAGCAAAATCAGGTTTCTACTCAAGCTGTGATACAGCGTGTTCAAGAAAAAAAGGGAATAGATGCATGTGTTAATGCAATTCAAAAGCACAACAACCAGAAACAGTTACAAGCCCATGACAAGGCCTGCATTAAACTATCAGGCCCCATCAAAAATCCAGCTGATGAGACGCTATTTGGCTACACACAGAGCAGTGATTTCCATCCACTTTAATAATCAGAGAGTTCAGATTTACCGTTAATGTGACATTGATGAACACGAATGATGCTAATGTGACATTGATGAACCAGAATGACAGTTCAGGCTTGATTAAAATTAGCCACAGCTCTTCAGCACGGGGCAGAAAAAAAGAAGGGCTTAACATACCACTTGCAGCTGAGATACTTTTAAAGCAAAAAGCAACAAGGGCATGATGCAAAGGATAACACTGGAGAGAAGCAGTAAAGGTAGCTTACAGAGGGTGTTCTCAGACAAAATCCCGGGGCCCTTTGGTGAGTTTATCGTCTCAAAACTTCCTCTCACTCTCAATTCACAGATATTTGATTTATCTCATGCTCCTACAAAATCGAAGCCATTGCAATTATTCCCTTACTAAATCTGTCTCCCAGAAGCTCAGGGAAGTTCTCCCCAGTTTGGTTCCCACTTGCCTGCTGTTGCTTCCCATTCTGCTCTCTGTTCTTCCTCAGCTCCACTGAGAAACGATGTACCACCTACAAACTGCCATGGAACAAGTTCATTAAACGATGCACTGTCCTAGAATCTTAGAATCATTAAGGTTGGAAAAGACCTCTAGGACCATCTAGTCCAACTGTCCACCCACCAATACTGCCCATCAAACCATGTCCCTGAGTCTTTTATCCATTTGAAGGTCTTTCACCTCAAAACACGTCTCTATTTCTGCAAATCCTTTAGTTAACAGACAAATGAGTTTAAGATGCTAATGTATATGGCAGAAGGTGGGAACCTACACACACTAACTCATACTCACAATTAAAGCTCCTACAGACTTGGCTTTAGCATCACAAGGCAGGAAGACTCATCAGAAGCTCCAAAGCAACTCAGCACTAGATGTGGCAACAGAGCAGAACAGTTCTGACTGAGAATTAGAAAAATAAAATTATGAAGTTAGATAAGCTGATCCCAACCTTAAAAATCAGACTCCTAAAAGCACTGGAACAGGCTGCCCAGAGAAGTTGTGGATGTCCCATCCCTGGAGGTGCTGAAGACCAGGCTGTATGGGATCCTGGATGGCTTGATCCGGTCCTTGGCAACCCTGCCCATGGCAGGGGGTTGGAACTAGATGATCTTTAATGTCCCTTCCAACCTAAGCCGTTCTGTGATTCTCTGAAACTGTTTCGAATGGGTAACGTACAGTGGGTCATCAATACTGCCTAAAAGATGTTCAGAGGAATGCTAAAGAAAATAAAACATAGATGAGCTCAGGACAGCATTCCGCTCACTAATACACTGCCATAAACATGGGGGAGTGCAGAGTGCTGCCCCCTGGGGAGGAACAACCCCAGCACCAAACATGCTGCAGCATCCAGCTGGAAGCAGCTCTGCAGGAAGGGCCTGGGGGCACTGAGCTGAGCATGAGCCAGCAGTGGGTCCTGCTGCTAAGAAGGCTGGTGGTGATCTTGGCTTCATTAGGCAAAGTATTGCCAGCAGAAAAAGAGAGGTGATCCTGCCCCTCTGTCCAGCACTGGTGGGGCTGCATGTGGAGAACTGGAGCCAGTGCCAGGCTCCCAGTATCACAGATACCATGGCACACTGGATATACAACAGATAGTAAAATCCCTAGGAGCGTGAACAGATTAATCTACGTGAATCATAATCAGAGGATGGGCAAGTTCAGAAACCAGGAGAGAAGCAATCAGAAGATTGGGAATAGAGGAGAAACTGTGGGTGGGATGGTAGGCACCTGGAGTAGTGTCCAGTTCTGGGCCCCAAGATGGAACAGACCGACCTGAGGCTCTTCCAACATGAACATTTCTGTGATAAGGCTTACATTTAATAAGGCTACTCACTTACTTTCATCAACAAGTTCGGCTCCATGCACTCCACAAACACCAACCATCCACAGCAAAGTTCTGGGAGCACTGGAGTTATGCATTCACAGGATAACAGCCTTGTTAACAACTCAATGCTAATATCTCAGAATGTATAGCATTTACAATGCAGTTAAAAGCAATCTCCCAGATTTCGTTTCCTGCTGTGAATTAGTTGAAATGGTCCTAACCTTCTGTAGTTACATTACTTGTCCCTTTTATACACAAAATATTCTTTCATTCATGATATAATTTCCTAGATTATCCATTATTAAAATTCCCCTCTCAAAAATGAATTTACATCTGAATTATCTCATTACTTCTGAACAAGCCAATTATTGCCTCTAGTGAACAAAATAATTAGACTTGTGCTCACTGCATTCGAGATCTTCTGCAGCAGCCCCAGTGTAGTCACAGCCCCAGAACACAGAAGTACATAATGCAAAAAGACACAAACATATACATACACATAAAACAAGCAAATGGAGCGGCCTTTTTCTCCTATATACTGCTCTTCAAATGAATAGGATGGTTTTTAGTGTATATACACATTCATGTATTAAGAGCATACAATGAAAAAACAAAAATTTCAACTCCAGTCATCAGTCAGCAAAGAACCTGATCAGATTTGGTTCTCCAAAACCAAGGTCAGAATGTCTCTCTCCGCTGACACTTTGGCAATTCTATACCATGGAATCACAAATATAAAACACTGCTTGCAGATAGGAAATCATAGAATCATCACAGTTGGAAAAGACCTCCAAGATCATCCAGTCCAACCGTCCACCTGTCACCAATATTTCCCACTAAACCATATCCCTCTGTACAACATCTAAACGTTTTAACACGTCCAGGGTGGGTGACTCCATCACCTCCCTGGGCAGCCCATTCCAATACCTCACCACTCTTTCAGAGAAAGAGTTTGTTTCCGGGGGTTGGTGACAGGAGAGGCTTTTTAGTGCACCAGATTTTAAGCTACATTCGTAGAAGAGAATGCAGAAATTGAAGCATTGAATACTTTCCTCCAAAACCCTGATAGCTTCTCTTTCTATGAATGGTGGTTTTGTCAGTAAGCCCCCAGGTTTCTATTTTCACTACAGTATTCATAAAAATGCTTCAGAGCAGAACTGCTATTTTCAGGCTTCACACCACGATGAAATACAACTGATGCTTTCCTGTTTAGCTTTCCTGTTTAGCTTTCCTGCTAAAATACCCTTTACAAAATCAGAACTATATCTTAAGCTTACAGGAGGTTGTTAAATCAAGCAACTACATGGAGCATCTGCCTGGATGGGCATTCCTGAAGCTCCAAGTTCCAGTATTCAATGTCCTTACAACCCCTGACTGGCAGCCAGCAGTGTAAGGGGTGCAGTACTAAGCCTGAAGTCATACATGTCACTGGCATCATCTGGAAACAGAATTAATCCAATATTTCACCTGAGCAACCAACATTCCCACCTCATAAACACTTAGCATTTCTTTTTCAGATGGTTGGATGCGTGGATATAACGTGGTTTAGAAAGAAGCTAATTCTCTATTGACGTTGATGTTTTTACAACACTTATGATTTCTTCATTCTCTTGGCCTCTTCTGAAATCAACAGTGGCACATTCACCTGAATACACACTGTTATATATGTGGCTGTCACTTATCCCTTTCCATTTATTTCATAATTATTAGCTTTGAAAATCTCTCAGTAATCCCCTGAACTTTGCTGTTTGGAAACCACCTGACACCCCATGTATGAAATATGATCACTCTATCACTCTGATTACTTTCCTACACTCCTTCCCCTACATACGTCAGCTCTGGCACGCTTTCAGCAGCTAATACCTCACAAATCTGTAGGGCCAGAGGCTAATGCTTTATAATATGTGAAAACAGGGCTTTCCCAGCTGCTTTCAGGTGATACAAATCACTGATTCCAAGCTCTAGTGGTTCTTGCAATGGCATTTACTAAAAGCGGACCAGAATGGATGTGGGGTGAACAGAGTCAGAATGGCAATTTGTGATGTAGATGTTTATGGACTCGGCCCACCCCGACATACCTGGGGCAGAAATTAATCCATTTTAAGATGTGTGGCATGTGCAACGTAGTTGTTTCTCTGCAATGAACAGTATCGATGGATAAAAGGGCTTACCAGTAAGGTCCCTTATGCGTTCACTACCCTAAGAGCATGCATTTCCAAGCATGTCTTCTGATTAGCTTGAAGCTATGTAAAAAACACATCTTTTAATACCAATGTGACTCAAACACTTGACTCCATCAGTCCTTTCTGACAAAGGAGACAAAGTAGAACTAAGTAACTTCTTTGTAATTCTCACAGCAAGCGACCGAAAGATAAAATGGAAAGAAGTACTTCACCATCGCTGGAGGTTCAGCATCTAAGAGGAGTTATGCCCTGCAACCCACATCAACACTATGGAGGGGTAAACAAGGAGAAACAGAAAGCAAGTGGTCAATTATAGATGGAGTGTGACTTCAGCAATGGACAGGTCAATTTTCTTTTAAATTTACTGCTAGATAAAATACAGCATATCACATGAATTTTCTTCCCCCACCCCCCACCAAAGAATAGCAAATCAGAAGGACAGACACGCAGTTATTTCTTGACTTACCAAATCCTTCTTGTTTAAAAACAATGCCTACACTGCTGCAGTAGTGATTAAGAAATCTGACTTTCAACCAACTATCAGTGGAAGATCAGTTGGAAGCAGAGACCTTCCACAGGTTACAAAACTCAGCTGGAAGAAGCCTTGTTAAGGCTCACGTTATCAATATTTGCTAACTATCAGTGCTTTGACTGAAGAAATATTAGCACGTAGTTTATACTAAAATTCCTTAAACTATGACTACTAAATTATGTCTTCTATGATTCTGTGATGCTAAGATACTCATTTTTTCCATCTGTAAAGCAGGAGAGATATCACCTTGGCTTTGCAAATCTTTATCGTGGAATCACCGAGGTTGGAAAAGACCTCCAAGGGCATCCAGTCCAACCATCCACTTATCACCAATACTTCCTCTCTAAACCACATCCCTCAGTACATCATCTAAACCGTTCTTGAACACCTCCAGGGTCAGCTGCTCCTTGTAAGACTTGTGCTCCAGACTCCTCACCAGCTTCATTGCCCTTCTCTGGACACACTGCAGGGCCTCGATGTCTTTCTTGTAGTGAGGGGCCCACTTTATGATGGACTTTTCCAATCATCATCCCATATCATAATTCAGAGAAGATAAATGAATATCAAGAGCAAAAGAAAAGATGACAGTGGAAAGGTATTAGTTTATGTGAACCACACAGAGCCCTAAGATTCCCAGAATGAGCTGTTTTCTTGAAGGAAATGAAGACAAGTGTAGAGAAATGCATGACTTGGGCCTTGCCATGAAAATGTGTCTCCACTGCTTATCTAAATATTGAGAAAGAAGTATAAAACATCTCTCTGAAGAAGTGTCTTTTTTTCCCAGAGGAGGAAAAGAGCAACCAACTTTCATGCTTAGTTCCCTTACAAATGACCCTGAAGGTGCACGATGAGTGACGCTGGAGGAGCCTGGCTCACAATTCCATTAATGATTTGCAAAGCCTTTCTGCCAGCTGTCAGAACGAATACGAACACTCAGCTTTAACCTCAGAAATTTCTGAAGCAAAAAGATTCATTTTTTCTATTTCGTAGATAAGTTAACAAGCAGAGAAAACCAGATACCACATTATCTGCTTCTGGGGCCTCTTGGATCCTTCAGTGAATCCCCGGATTAGATACAGCAGGAATTTCTCCTGCCACTAACCATTAACAGCACAGTGCACAACATATTGGAGTATAATAAAAACAATGCAACCCTCATTTATCAGCTGGATGAAGAGCTGTCAAGGCAATCGGCTGAGTAAGATGACCCATCAAGAAAGCCTGAGAAACAGAAGATGAAGAGGTTTGGGTTTCTTTTCCCCTCAGCTAGAAATGATGCACTGCTCAAGCCACACTACAGACAATTCTAAGTGCAGGGAATTGGAAGGAAAGCTTTCTTCTCCTTCCTTACCCCTCCTGCCAGCAGTATTTATGTGAAATGTCTGACAGGACTTTGTAGTCTGAGCAAGGTTTGAACTTCTCTCATTCACTTCTCCGCATGGCCCTGCCCTCCTCTATACAGCGTATCCTCTAGGATATGCTGCACATGCAATCTAACCCATTACGTTTCTCCATTTATTGTCTTTAAGTTAATGAGCCGTTTCAAATGGAAGATGGAAAACTAAGTTTCCCTCTCTTTTGGGGAGGGCAAGACAAGAAACTGACAGTACCAGATGGCTGCTTTCCTAGAAAGTCAGACAAAGCAAATGCATTCCTTAGTGTCCAGAATGTCAGATGCAGCATCAAACAGAAAAGGTCCAAGCAAATGCATACGGTTATTGCTTCTCAGAAACCATGAACATTTGCTGGTCCTGCCACATAACTGATCATTTTCCCCTCTCCGATACCCTGAAACTGTTGAGAAATGCTGAGAACACTGAGGCGTCCTGGTCTCACCAGGGAAATTATCTTCCACAGCTGATTTGATCTGTGAAAACATTAACCCAACAGCAGCAGCTGTGCTCAGAAAGCAGAGGATTTCTCTGAAACAGCACTGCACCGATTGTCTCACCGACAAGTTCTGTTAGCCTACAGAACACCAAGCACTGCTAATTTGATGTGTGGATAAAAGCTAAGCTCACGGCCAAGCAGCGAATCAAAGTGTCAGTTCGGGGGTATCGACTGGGAGCAGAAAACAGCGTGGTCAAAACACGCACAGCTTCCCCACCGCCACCTACG
The DNA here is from genome assembly GCA_024606505.1 of Aquila spilogaster. NCBI lineage: Eukaryota > Metazoa > Chordata > Aves > Accipitriformes > Accipitridae > Aquila > Aquila spilogaster. Next base: position 3,067,403 of record JANHGO010000069.1, read on the forward strand.
TGGGTCAGGTTATTTTTATGTGCCTCAGTGAAGGTGCTCCTGACAGCTGTGCTCAGAGCCCAGCACTAGCTGAAATAATTACAGGCAATGGCTGCAGCCTGCACTGCTGCTACCTACGCTGGTTTCGCTCTTTGGTATGAAGATTGCATCTCCCTCAATAAGCTCTAACAGCTCTAACAGCAGCATCTGAGCAATTTAACTCAAAACCACTTTGTTGCAAGAAATGCGGCTCTGCCTCTGTTGATGCTGTTTCCTTGAGAAGAGCAGAATAGATCCTGGGATCAGTGTAAAGGCTTCCCAGTGCTCACACAACCAACCTGCTCTTTAGGCAGCCTGGTTCAGCATCCAGCCCAGGACTTTTATGGGTCCCTTCCAACTCAATTCTGTGATTCTATAATCTGTGATGAATCCTGTATGTTGTTTTTTTTTTAAATATAAATCTATAAAGTTCCTCTTTGCTGTTAGATTAAATGGGAAAAGAATCTTGTAGAATTTTTTTTCTCTAACTAATCATCACAGCTTGAGGAGTGATGCTGTGGTGCGGCTATAGGACATTTATTACTACTGTTGACAGAGGAGGGTCCGGTTGGATAGCAGGACAAGGTTCTGCACAAGAGGATGGGCTCTGGAAGAGGCTCCCCAGGGCAGCGATTGTGGCACCGAGCCTGCCAGTGTTCAAGAAGTGTCTGGACAATGCTCTCAGACACATGGTCTGGTTTTTGGGTGGTACTGCACGGAGCCAGCAGTTGGACTTGATGATGCTTACAGGCCCCTTCCAACTTGGGATATGCTATGATTCTACGACTTTCGGAACCTCAAGAAATTAAGCAGAGATGCAGAGACCTCCAGGATATGACACTGCTGAAAGGTTCATTAAAGACTGGAAAATGGAGGCAAGAAACCCCAGATGAACATTCCACCTGAAGGAAAAACTCAATTCATTCCCTTCTTTCCATGAGGCAAAACAGAATATTATTGCTGACCACTGCTCTAAGACCTCTGCTCTAAACCAATGTTCCAATGTTGTTGAAGAGTAGTAGTTTCACCAGCATCACATATCCTCCAAATAATGCAAACTCTTATTTATATCCTGTGTATTCCTTAAGAAGGCATCTTTCTGCAGCATCTTAGGAAAGTACACCATTTCCCTTCCTCCTCGTGTATTTGAATTACACATATACATGAGAAATTCAGATGAAAATTATTCAACTCTGCTTTTGCTTTACCACTCAGCGAACTCACTCAATGGAATTCAGAAGCTGTACATGGATTTCTTAAAAGGTCAGGCACCACAACTAGAGGAAAGCTATTTTCCATTCATCTCTACAGCAACCAAGGGCTCAGCCTCACCAGAACACAAACATCGCGGCGTGTTTTGTGACATTTCTGATACTCCGAGGAAGTGTGGAAGTATTTTAAAGCAAAATAGGTCGGTTAAGTGACTTTGAAAGTCAAGTTCTACTTTTTCTTTTAAATAATAAAAAAAAAAAACAAACACACAAAGTATGCTTCCAAACTTCCAGGGCTCATTCGTTTTCTTTAAGTGATGCTTTTCAGAGCCTTGGAAAGGAGTTCTCAGCTAGGGACTGGCTGATCAAAAAAGGAAGAAAAAAAATGGTGACAGAAAATATCTGTGCCAGCGTAACCATTAAAGGAAAGTTGCATTTTGTCCTAATGCCTGATGTTCTTTGAAGACATTTTCCTTTTCTCTCAATATGCTGTCTGTTGTGTTGCTTTATATTCCTCCCATGTCTGTCCATCTGTGCTGCTGATCAGCCCCAAGAGATCAACTTTCCTGGCTGCTGGCCCGCATACAGCCACAGTACAAGCACCCAGTCAAGGAGCCACTGGGTAAGTGGTGATAATGGGAGCGTTTGGCTCCAGCTCTGCTTCTTGTTGGCACCTGGTGAATCTAAAACACAAAGGACTATAAATCAGACATCAGAGGCCGTGTCCCAACCTCCCACCCACAAATCCACACCTAGTATTCTGAACAATGGTGTTTGTCAAAAAGACCTTTTTCCACCTGATGTCAGAGTAATGGAAAACAGCTCTGTATCCAGTTAAGAGAGACATTCATATTTGGTAACTTAAGCCTCAACACTCAAGCAGCTTGCCTTACTATTAAAATAGGTATTTATTCTTCCCACAGGAATATCATCGCAGCCAGTCATTAGAAAAGGGCTCCTTGTATGGCACTGTAATCATGTTAAAGCAGTTTATTCCCATCTGCTTATTTAACATGCTCTCAAGGAGGGAAAAAAAGCCTTTGCACAATCAATGTTTTCTACCTGCGTTCACTGCTAGTTATGTTTTCATTGCACATTATAATTTCAGCATACAAAGGTTACAGCTTAACTTCGGTGAAACTATAGTTCCTCTCAGGTGAAGCCCAACTCTGCTGAGATCACTCTTGAACTAGTGGCCTTCCAGGCACTCAAAACAGTGCACCCAGAGCCACTTACTCTATGTTTGATCACAGCAAGAGAAGCTGCTTAATAAAAGGAACAGCACACATAAACTAATGAATGTCTGTATCAGTATTCAGAAAATGAAGAATTAACATCAGCATCCGCAAATGCTATTTCTTTATATTATGGATAGCCACAACAATACTCTGAGAACATTCCAGAATGTTTCGTGGTAGTGACACAAGTGAGGAAGTGAAAGAAACCAGAGCCTAGTGAGGTGCTATAACTTGAAAACAGATAAAATTAACATGCAACACTGCAAGAGGTTAGCATCAAGCCTGCTCAGGGTCAGAAACAACACAAGTGTCTTTTAAGGTATGAAATGGACTGGGATTTAGTCCTGCCAACTTCCCAAATAAGATAAGAAAAACAGATAATGTGAAGATGACTTCTCATTTATCCAGATCTCCAGAGAAATTGGCTATTTTCTGCTGTGCTGTTGCTCCATGTAGTATGACTGATGCTACTTGAAATGTGAAAAGTTATTTACAATATTGAAGTCTACGCTGAGAAGTACTTGCACAAAAACCGACAAAGCTCTCCCGTTCTACTCTCTGCTAAATCCGATTTCTACTTACAGTGCCTAAGAATACAAATGTACCTTCACTGGTGCTGTCACTTGGTCACAACGAGTCAATGCAACTACGAGAAAATGAGCCTATTCCTACTCCTGAACAGCAGCACGATCCCCTGTTAAGTGCCAATCTGTTTTACCTGGGCAAATCTGCCAAAAGCAATGGTGCTGTGCACATATCCCTGACAGTGCAAAAAAAGAATGGGCTTCCAGCAGTTTGGTTAACAGCAGAACTCCTGCATGTTTCCCAAGTACTTATTAAATTATCAGAGAATGGTTTGGGTTGGAAGGGACCTTGAAGATGACCCAGATCAGGCTGCCCAGGGCCCCAGCCAATCTGGACTCGGGCATCTCCAGGGATGGGGCATCCACAACCTCTCTGGACAATGTGTTCCAGGGTCTCCCACCCTCTGAATAAAAAATTGCTTCCTAACATCCAATCTAAATCTTCCCTCTTTCAGTTTAGAGCCATTTCCCCTTGCCCTATCACCATTAGATCATGTAAAAAGTCAGTCACCATCCTGCTTGTAAGCTCCCTTCAAGTACTGGAAGGCCACAGTGAGATCTCCCCGGAGCCTTCTCTTCTCCTGGCTGAACACCACCAACTCCCTCAACCTTTCTTCATAGGAAAGGTGCTCCAGCTCTCCAAATATCTTCACGGCCTCCTCTGGACCTGCTCCAACAGCTCCGTGTCCTTCTTGTGACCGGAGCCCCAGACCCACGTGCAGTACTCCACATGGAGTCTCATGACAGCACAGTAGAGGGGGACAATCACCTCCCTCCCTGCTGCCACCTCTCTGTGGATGCAGCTCAGGATACAGTTGGCCTTCCAGGCTGCGAGATCACACTGTTGGCTCATGTCAAGTTTTTACACCTACCAGAACCAAGTCCCTCTCTGCAGGATGCTTTCAATGAGTCCTTCTCCCAGTCTGTAGACATATCTGGGATTGCCCTGACCCAGGTGCAACACCCTGCACTTGGCCTTGTTGAAATTAGGAAAAAGTTCTCGTACAGAGTCGTATACCATCCTGGAAAATCACAACATTGCTTCAATATTAATGTCAGATCCCGCAGGAGAATAAACTTTGCCTGGAACTAATTGAAGGCTCACACAGGATCAATATGACCTCATTCTTTTTTGCTATCACTTTCCAGGATGCAGAACACTGGAGCTTATCAGGCTGGTATTAATCAAAGAGGGTGTGCATAGAAGAGCTAAAATCTACGAGGCAAAACAGACGTCTCTCCTCTTACTTTATATACACAGATTGCTCCAAAAGTAGTGCCTCCTACTTATTTCCATGGAAACTACAACAGATACAAAGAGCACAGTAACACTACTTGATTGAGCAAATTCTCAGCCACAAAACTATTTTTCAACACAGTCACCGCCATTAGCGATGCCGTTTCACCAGTGATCAACAATAACCTGCATTCCATGCTTGCAAAAATCTGCAGCAGTGGAGGTGTCCCACTGTTTCACAGCTGTTACTGTGAAATCTTTTCTAGGAAAATGTTGTCCATGTAGTCCATCTTTCATCAGCCTGAACAGATGGGATTCAGAAGGCAACAAATGTGGACTATACGGTGGGTGTACTAGGACAGTCCAACCAAGATTGGCAATGTACTCCACTGACTTTTAACTGCTTTGGGGCCTGGCATTATCACAGTGCAAGAGAAAGGTTGTCATCTTCTCTGGCCTGACTCGGGAAGTTTGAGCCTTCAAGCTTAGCCAGCATCACAATGCAGAGGACAGAGCTGACAGTTTGTCTGGGTTCCACAAAATCCAGAAGGATCACCCTTTTTCTATCACAAAAAAAACAGTGCACATCACTTTACCCACTGAAGGCTGTGTCTTGAACTTTTTCTTCCATGGGGAATTCACATGCCACCACTCCAAACACCACCATTTTGACCCCAACTGATAGTGGTGACACCATGTCTTGTCACCAGTAATGATGTGATCCAGGAAGCTGTCACTTCAGCCTCATATTAGTTCAATAGGTCTTGACAAACTTGCACACAGTTTTCTTTTTGTTTTTGTGTGAGGGTTCATGGGGCCCCACCTACTGCAAACTTTGCAATATTCCAGCATTGCCACCACTGTTTCCAACACATTGAAGCCAATATTCAGCTCAGTACACAGTTCCCTAGATGTAATCTGCCAACTTGTGAGGATGAGGTGATCAAGACACTCTACATTCAGTGGTGTGACGGCTGGACATGGCCATCTGGAATGTGGTTTGTCTTTCAAGTTGCTGTTGCCAGTGTTGAAACACCACTCACCGCCTCAGTGTGCTCACATCCACTGTTTGCTCTCCATAAACGTTCAGCATGCATCAATAAATATCAATGGGTGCCATTTTTTCTGCACAGAAGAATTCAGTGATACACCTTTGCTTCATACACACTTCAATATCAAGACACAGTTTTGTCAGACCGCCCCTCTGCTGCCACCTGTCACACAGCAACAAAATGCAATGGAGCACTGGTAGGAAGGTTCAGCCTTTACTGTCATACCACCAGCATCCACCTCTGACTTCATGGACAACATAATAAAATAGGAGGCATTACTTTCAGAGCAGCCCCTGTAGATGTTCTCCCAATATACTGCTAGTTAGAAAAAAATATATAAGGGAAAGAAAAAAAAGGAAGAAAAAAAAACAGTAAAAAAATGATATAAGGAAAATAGTATGCAAGTCAGGCACAGTAGTCTTTCCTAGGTCAATCTTGTATGCAGAAATCCCTGCTGCTGTGCTGCTCCGTAGGAACACCAGCGACTGGACACCAAATGCACCATTTCTGGTTATTTTCCAATAATTTTCTATGTTTCCGAGAAAAAAGGAAAAAAGTGAAGTCAAAATACTGCTATCCTTTGGTCTTTGGCATATGCACTATCAAAAAGCATTAAGTGAGTTAAATACATTAGATAACTGTAATGATCTCCATTCAGGCTGCAGAGTAATGGAGTCTTGCATCAAGGCCTGGAATTAACCTGCTTAATTTCACTGGTATTACATCCACCACATCCATCCCCTCGCTCTGCTTCGTAACTGCGTCATTAACTTCTTATATAGACAATCAAACCTATCATTCCAGCTTGACACTTTTTCATCAAAAATGTATTATAATTTGCTTATCCAATGCCATTTGCATCAACTTCCTATTAAAATGGAGAGAAGGAGGTTTTAATCTTCTTTCCCTACATTTAATTCAATTGTATGGCATTACTTAGTCGTAATGACTCTTCTCAGTGCATAAGACATGCTTTATGCTTGTGTTAGACTAACTCGGAAGGTTCAACATCCGGTAAAGAAAAAAGGAATGAAAAAAAGAAAATAGGATTAAATACAGCATATTTTGTACCGTGAATAAGGTTTGTATTGTTGTACACTCTCCCCTCCCCCCGCACAGAGAACTGATTTCCTACCATCCAAGAAATAACTGGCAGGTGTATCACTCAATACCTAAAACCAACATCCCTTTGCTCAGAACATTTCCAACATAATCTACCAGAACAGTCAAAAAAAGAAAAAAGAAACCAGCTGGGACTAACATGGATTTCATCTACTCCAGTGGGTAAGGAGGAAAATCCATCTGTATGCTACTTTTGTGATTTAATAATACATGATTTACTGGATCAGTTATTAAATATAGTCAACATTAAAAACAGAAAAGGCTCCCTCCAATCAGTCATGTTTTTCACCTAAAGACTGACTCTGTACAGCCATGAAGGTCAGCTTTGCTTTACTAAACCAGCTAGAAAAGAAACCACAGTAGTTTTCCTAGCAACAAAAAGGCAGAAAAAAAAGCGTCTCTTGGTTGAGCTGAGTTGAACTAATCCAAGCTATCATATACGGTCACAGGGATCATGATATTACGGTACACAAAAGGGAACGCAAAAATCTAAAATATATTTTCGTCTGACATATCCAACTTCTCTATCCTCTGGTCCTTTATTACAGGACTCACAGAACACCACCAGCTAATCTAAATATTCGACAAAGCGAGGTGGATAGTTAAGGTTCTTCCAGCTCTGCACGCTTCTCCTCAACTCGGAAATCTAAGAACCACATGAGCTCCAGAGTAACCTACAATTTGTAAAAATCACCCCAAGATCATAGTCAGATTGCATGTGTAAGATGTCACACAAACCTTAAATGTGTGCTCCTCACTGCACTCACCTCTCCTTTCACCAGCTCCCGGCAGGAACTGAAAGAAAGATGGTTATTCAACAGGCAGAGAAAGTCTACCAAAGTTAGTAATTGTCTCAGCTTAGTATTACCCATGGCCATCACATAATTATATGGCTTTATTATTTTTATTATTATTATTATTTTTTATTACGTGTGTCAGTTAATCCAGTCTGTGTGAAATAAGAAATAATGAGCAGATCTCTTACCATTTTCTAGGCTTCTCAGCACCGTGTAAAAGCAATGCCTTCTGCACTCATCTAATGATGAAATTATAAAGCTTTCCCATTAATGCAGCTAACTGTTACTTTATAAAACGGGTCTGAAATAGACACATTTGAGTAAAAGGCAGCACAAAGTGCAAATAGCACAGGTCTTAGAGGTACTGCTGACATCTGTCACACAGCAACAAAATGTAATGGATTGTTGGTGGGAAGGTTCAACCTCTACTGCCATACCACCAACATCCACCTCTGACATCATGGGCCAACATCATAAAACAGGAAGCAATACTTTTGGAGCAGCCATCAATATAACAGCAGCCATTACCTAATCCACAATCCTAGATGTCTGGAGTACTTAATATCTTTTTTCCAACACACCACCAGGGTCTCTGTGCACAGACTGTAGTTTTCCAAAGGAGTAAAGCAGCAGCAGGGAAGAACAGGATTCGGGGATGCCGACACCTTACGAAGATGAGCTGAGGGAGCAGGGATTGATCAGTATGGAGAAGAGAAGGCTCAGGGGTGATCTTATCACTGTCCACAACTGCCTGAAGGGAGGTTGTGGTGAGGTGGGGGTTGGCCTCCCATGTAACTAGCAATAGGACTAGAGGGAATGGCCTCAAGTTGCACCAGAGGAGATCCAGGTTGAACATTAGGAAATACTTCTTCTTGGAGAGAAGGTACTGGAATGGGCTGCCCCGGGAGGCAGTAGAGCCACTGATCCTGGAGGTGTCAAGAAACGTTTTGATGTTGTACTGAGGGGCATGGTTTAGTGAGGAAATATTGGTAAAAGGTGGATGGTTGGACCAGATGACCTTAGAGGTCTTTTCCAACCTTGGTGACTCTACGATTCTATGATTCTTTTAGTTCCCAGCCAAGAGATGCTGTATTTTTCTCCTACTTCAGGCAGATTTACTCTCTATACTTCAGATCTCTATCCCCACTCAATAGAAGAAAATAACATTTATTCTCCCTCTTTTTTTCTTTGTAGTTTTAACACCTGTAATGGGGTAAAACGCTTTTTTGTCATACAAAGGTGAAGGCCAAGCTACAGCGGGCGATTTTCCGTTAAATTCCTAAATTGGATCCTCTAGTTACAAAAACGGTCTTTAAAATCAAGCTTTTAGCTGGAGAAATTTCTCCTACCTGCAGGACACCACGTGAAATTAAGGTGCGCAGTGGCACAGTGCCATTTCCACACAGCCTGGTGTCTCAGGTTATCCTGCCCAACTCCGCACGCTGATAGGAACACAAAGCAGCCTTGGTCTGAATCGGAACAGTTCAGACACACAAATGCATGAACCAGTCATTATCTCTGGGTGAAAAATGGAGGCTCCAAAAAAGGATCAAGTAACTGATGATTATTAATAAGAAGGAAAATAGAGCACTTAACTATAACGCAAACCACGATAAGCCCGAAAAGCAATTATATAAACTTTTATAAATGAAACGAATACCTAAAACAACAAGAGGAAAAAAGAGCTATAAATAATGTCAGTAAAAACCATCCTTGGCTTTTATCTTTAATATGCTATTCTACATTCCAAACAGGCTCTAAGAGAATACACCGGTAGTAAGACACTGTATAATTACAAACACAATATAAAAGCAGAGATAAGTGCTCAGTCTGGTATGGTTAATGTAATAATGCTAAACTGGTCTATTGAAACTAAAAATTACAGGCTGACATTTGTGTTTGTAAGAGTAATGCAGCTGGGTATTCAGGCAGAGCACACCTCCTTATCGCACCTCTAAATAAACATTTGACTTCCTCCAGTTATCAAGCACGCTGACAGAGGAAGGAAAAGTCTTTTGTGGAGTCTTTTTTCCCCCAGATATGTGGAATACTCAACACAGCACTGAACTCATCAATTAGGGATAAGAGATAGGTATTAGCACCACCAGGAGTGTCAGATATATACATGGAAACATACCTTGCGATACATCCTCCCCTCTTTATATATACACACGCACCAGCTATTAACACTAATGGAGTCCTAAGCACTTCTCTTCCTGGGAACTAATTAGAAAGTAAAAGGTTTCAAGAAAAACACAGGCATCCACACTGTGAGGTGAAGGTGGCGTTTCAGGATATCTAAGGGTTGATTAAGTCAGACAGGGGACTCACGCAAAGACATCATCGTTAGTGAATTATTTATTTTTTGCTTTCTGTGTCGCTCTGTTCACCTACAAACTAATTCAACTGAGCAAAAAAAATATACTGAGATGGAAACAATGCTTGGAATGATACAGCTTGCTGTTCTGGCAACAGAAGGTTGCTTCCTATGCACTGTGCCATAGCAGTACCTTGCCAGCTAAATTAGACGTCACAGGATTTTTCCCCTCTTCCCCCCTCCCCTCAAAAACAATACATCTCACAGCTAAGAAAGACCTCTTCTGCATACAAGCTCTGATTCCCCAAAAATCTTGTTTCAGGTCTCTTAATATTAAGAACAGAGACACGAAAACCAAGCTTCAGGCACCATTTCATACTCAATGCAGGGATTGTTTATTAGGTTTCTCAAGACTCTCTAAGTACCATTTTAGCACACCCAGAAGAGCGTCCTGGAAGATGTTTCAGAAACTGTTTTCCACACATGCTGTGTCTAATTTTACTCTACTAACAGACTCATGTTCCCAGTGAAGGGATACTTGATGATGCAAGGATCACAGAGTCACAGAACCGTTTGAGTTGGAAGGGGCCCTTAAAGGCCATCTCGTCCAACCCCCCTGCAATGAACAGGGACACCTACAGCTCAATCAGGTGCTCAGAGCCCCATCCAATGACCTCAAGAATTCCTGTCTGGGACATTTAAAGTGTGAGACTGAGCACCATATCTCCTAACTCAATCTACGTACTCATTTTGCCAGCTGTAAAATTCCTCACTGAGCTCTGCCCCGTCTTCCAACAGCACGGATTTCACAAATACAAGTTTTACTCAAATACTTCTCTATTTTACGATTCTGCAAGGTCACTGAGAAACTGCCTGCATCTCTTGAACTGAAATAACTAACAAAAAAAACTGGCACATATACAGATGAAGTGGGATTTGATTGCTTTTTTGCATAGTAATTATCTTTAAAATGTAGTAACGCCCTTCTGGCTATGCACACCACAAAAACTATTCAATGCTTTGACCCATGAACTCTTACAGACTTTAGAATTTGCCTGCTCGGCGCAAATAACTTTTAGTCAGCTATAATCAAACGCTCACACTCCAACAGGAGCTAAAAAGGCAATATTTCATTATTTCCCACGGTTGGCAACTGACCCCGAGCATCGTGAGATCCTACAAGCACACGCCGGTCACATGCCGCTTCCTTACTTAACCTGGGGTCACGCCAAATTGGCGTCTTACCTTGCTGAGAGAAAAGCACTCCGTGCACTATAAACCAATTATTAGGAAAATTATAGCTTTTCCACAGAATATCAACATATCTCCCATTATAAAAAAATACACAGTTATAATCTAGGGAAGAGGCCATTTGAAATCACTTACATATTCATTAAGCAGACAAAGAAAGTGCCATTTGCTACATTCGTTCACACATTTCTAGATGCCATCGAGGTGCAGTGAATACAGAGCTTATGCAAGGGATCTCATCCAATAACTACCGATGACAATTAAGTCAAACACAGCCACATGATCAGTGCAATTAAAATTCCCAAAGAGGAGCACAGATGCACTCTAAGCCCCCAGTCACTTCGAATATTTCTGATATTATGTAAAAAAATCCAACTACTGAGCATTATTACACTATTAAGTAATTACAATGAAATTTGAGAACACTAATGAGATCTTCAGAGAGTATTTGCTGTACCCACTATTTAGAGGAAAAAGAAACAATCTGGGTTTCTCTGGCAAACTTGGAACAATCTCCCTCAAGCAGCTGCAGTAGGTTTTTTTTTAATGAAGAAAACAAACAGAAAAATCTGGTTTTAACGACTTCTCCGCATTTGGGGTGACCGCATGGCTCAAGAGACTGGCAGCAGATACGTGACAATCTGGGTAATGTATACAGAGAGCAGGGATTTAAATTCAGAACCCGGTGTGCCTGTGCATGAAAGGATCTGCAAAATCCACTTTGAATGTGGAGACTGGTTACCTTCCCTGTCTTTTTTTTTGCTTCTTCTTTGTAAATGAAATTAGATACAGATGTGGCATATTAGTAAGGACAAAGCATTGCCAATTGTGTTCAGTGTCCATTCAAATGGCTGCTTCCTGGAAAAAAAAAGCTTCAAGCCAACACTCCTCTCCCGAAACAAGCCAACAGACCCAGTGCTGACTGCATCAGTCACTTGCTGAAACTGTGAACCCACTGACAAAGAACTGCCATCAGTGAACAGAAGTATCACTATTTTAAAAGGAGACCGGATAGGAACTGAAGGCAAAATATCCATAGAAGAGAATTCACAACAAGAAACGGCAATCAGAGGACTCCTGAAAAGTTTCTCTCCTGGCACTCCAAAACAACCCAGAATGAAGGAAATATCTTTCACTTTGTCTTAAACTCTTTTTTCCTTTTTGACAGTTAAAATAGAAGGAGTAGACTATGAAACCTTCCTAGGCATCTGTCACTTCAACTACCCCATATCAAGCCTAGGTTTATCTAGGACTTATCTAGAGTTGTCTAAACCTAGATTCTAAGCCTAGACTTATCTACAGCTCCAGCAGGACAAGCAAAGCTACCAGCAAATCAAAGGAGAGACCTGTGACCTACAGTCCTGCATTTGCCTTTGTGTAAGATGACGGCCTTGCCCAGGACGTGTTCCAAACAGCAGATGACCACAAAGGTCACCATTATGGAGCCGGTGCAAATCGCACTGCTGTTACCTGGCCAGAGATGGCTAGGTACGGTTTGAGATGATGACACTCATTCTCAGAACTATGTTACTCATTAAATCATGCAGCAAAAAGCCACAAAATTAGAGACATAAAAGCCTGCTGGCATAAAGCTTCAAAGCTTCCGGTGCTTCTCATGGGCACTCTTCCACCACCTCCAATCTCCACAAAAGTAGCAGTTGGCCATTCATACTCTAACATTATAACTGGATGAGAAGCATTCTTCTATTATATTCTCCTTGTCGGAAAAAATATCTACTATCTTCCGATAATGAAATATTCTTACACTGTGCATGTTATATTGAGGGAAAAACGTTAACAACAATTTATGCGCTTAGTCCCAAAAGCCCTCCATAAACTGGCAGCCTTTGTATCTTCAGAACTCAAGATCACATCATTGCACTGATTAACGTCAACTTTTTATTCTATAAAAGGGAATCCCCTACTCAACACACAACTCTCTCTCTAGAAAAAGTAGAACATAACGTATACATGAAAGCTGTTGCTATTTTTCTGTGATAATTTCAGAACTATTGCACACAACAGGATGGCAGCGCTGCACCTTATATTCGTATGTTGGATAGAAAGAATAGCAACTAACATAAAAGCAAGTATGTAATATTTTAATCCTCTAATTAGGTAAGAATCAGTTTCTTCCCAACAGTTTCTTCCTTATTAAGAAGGAATTCAAGACATCTACAGATCCTCCAACTGTTATTCTAACTCTAAGCCACGAAAGTCTTTCAAGCATCTGGCGTGTTTTATGCACCGTGGCAGCTTCTTTAGCTTCGAATCAAATGATTTATTACCATATAACCTAAGCCTCTGATGAGATTATGCTGCCAATTTGTGCCTTCTTTACGTAGAGAGGTCTCCTGGAACCCAAGCTTTGGACTGAACGTGGCGAATCTCAATTAAAGGGCGACCTTTACCAGACATGGGAAATGTTAATTCATGCTCACCCAAATGGCTTTAACCCTACTTGAAAGCAGGGCTCTCTAAAGCTGCCCACCACTTTGTCACTGTAAAGTTTCATTTCCACATTATCAAGATAAAAATCTCTTCAGCCTAAAAAAAAAAATGTATATATCCATCAGTCAAAGCCAAAGGCAAAAATCCAAATGCTAATATAGCTGTCCCTGGTGCATTTTTTATGCCACTTGAAAAACAACGGTTTCACATTTTTCAGGGACTTCAAACACAGATTAGAAGCCTCAGAATGACAAGGCCAGAGATTAAACACTTCTTTAGCACTGAACAGGTACAAGACAAGGCAAGAGTAACGCCTTCTGCTTCCACACTCACCCCTTAAGGTACGTGTTGTAATTTGCCATACCCTGTGATACCTAACTGCTTTTTTTAGCTGTCTCAGCTTGCAGGACATACAATTGGCAGAAAAGGCAAGAAAGCAGCTCAGTCTCCACAGATATCTGTTAGACTGCTTTTTTTAATTAGGATTAGCTACTGTATCAAGCAAGAGAAATGAAAGCAATGTTTCAGCAATGTACTTAGCGTCTTCCAAATTAAGCAGGGGAAGACAAAGCAGTTCCCCAAATTACAGACAGGCAACCAAGAATCTGACCTGCATTAAGAAATGGATCTGGACAACCTTCAGTAAAAAAGAAAAAAGGAATTACTTCAAAATCCAAATGTCACTAAGATTTCATCATAAAACACAAAACACCTCAGAGCATCTTAGAACTCCACTCTATTCAACATGCCAGACTAAAAAATATACACACACAGAAATACACACATTCACAGAATGCCATCAGAAAAAATTCAAAGTAAAGTTAGTACTCCTGGATAGCGCACAAATCTCTTTCAAAAAGCATTATGTCATCTTGAAGGATATCTATTGCAGTTTTGGCCATTAAAGGTCTCAGAAGAACAGGATTACTGGCTCTCATTGACCAAACTGAATTCCAAGCCAGCTAACCGTATTCAGCCAACCCACATTCCCCCTGGACAACTTACTGTTCATTTCATAGCCTAGCTTTACACACAGCGGTGTTGCACAGGACCTAGCAACTGCCAAGCTCAGATTCAAATGAAAGCACATTATCATCATCAACAATAACTGAATCATAGAACCATTAAGGTTGGAAAAGACCATTAAGACCATCCAGTCCAACCACCAACTCATCCCCACCATGCCCACTAAACCATCTCCCCAAAGGTACCATGTACCAAAGGTTCACTGTAATACCGTGGTAACAAACAAAAAAAGGGATATATATATAAACAAGTCAAGGAAATGGCTCTTCAGTAAATCATGTTTGATGGAGAGCCAGAGCTCAAAGCTAGGATTCTGGTTTCAGAGAATTACAATTTTAGAAGAGAAAATGGCAGTACCAACCACTTAAACTATGGAAACCTTTTCATCCTTTCAGGTTGTTGCAGTCCACCTCCACCAGTGCAGCAATGACTACTGTTCAAAGAGGAGCAGATTATCAGAAACCAGACCTCCTCAGACCAAACTGAGAGAACACTGATCCTAAACAGCAAGACAGAACCATTTTAAATAAATGGTTTACTACTGAACTCTACACAAAGGCACAAAATCCAGGAGAGTATGAAGCTCTCATATGGAGAGAAAAGAAGAAAGTATTATTTCAGATCACAGTAAGAAGAGTACCTGTTGAACTGTATCATGGTCATTTTATTGCTAGCTGTACGGATGAAATGTTTCCAGCATCCTTCTGAAAAGCGAAGCGTGATTTCTCTATTTCAGACTGGGACACATCTCACCTACTGACATAGCACAGTCTGCTGCCGGGCACGGAGCAGCTCTGGTTGATGATAGAGGGGAAAAGAGAGAGCAGACACCAATTCAGACAAAGTCACATTATTGAGCTATGCCTCCTGTTTCTTCCCCCCACATTCACTCCTGAATTCAGAGCATTTGACCGTTGCTTCACTGAAGCTACATCCAATCAGAAATTAAACATATGAAAATGTGCGGACTGATTTTAATGGATATCAAAACGTATCTCACTGATGGCTCTGCACCTCCAGAAGTCTGCTCTGTGAGAAAAACACTCCTGGAATTGATACAAAACAGGATATTATTGTTCACAGACCAATAATTCCTACCTCTTCTGTTTTAATCTGCATCCTATGAGACAATTCTGTAACATCTTTGTAAATTCACCACAAAGCCCCCAAATTCTTTAGTAATCCAAACCTCAAAGCTGAAAAGAAGCTGTAAATAAGTACCTTGAAAATCAATGATTGTATTCCAAACAAGGGATGCTGTGACAGAGTGAGCCTCAGGAAACCTGGAAGGTTTTCTGCTCTGAATTGGCACAACAAACCACAAAGCATACCTGGTCAGAGCAGCCTCCCAGCAATACTGAAGCAGTCATCTGCGGGAATATTACTTTATTTTTAAACAATGAGTACTTTTTTCTATGTCCTCCCTAATATCAAGAGGGGACAGAAGTTTAGCACTAGTAAACGACACAGAGAGAATGGAAAACCAAAGCTCATGAAGGCATTCGTAATTGATTCCATCATCTCTGATTTTCAGTCTTTATTTGACAAGCTCCTCTACTGACACAACACCTTGATGTCCTGGTATTTTTGTGTTTCATATTAAGAAAGGACACTGTGGTATCTGGTAAGCTGCAAAGTAGAGTTACTAGAAGTCCTTTGGCTCTAAAGTGACAGAAGGCAAAGACTAAAGCAGAAAGGTATTCAAGTCAAGACTGAGGATTCATTGGGGCGCCCCTAAGCAGAATGAAATAGCCAAATTCTGAAGACTGACAGAGCTGGAGATGGAGGTGCACTGCTCAGGGAGGGAAATCAGGGAGCAAATCAGAGAGCAAAGCATACCAGGGAGCAAAGGACAACTGGGATGCACTGCCAGACTTGTGCAAGGCCTCAGACTTAGTGGGCATGGTGGTGATGTGCTGATGCTTGGACTAGGTGATCTCAGTGGTCTTTTCCAACCCTAATGACTCCATGATTCTAAGGTGTGACCTGTGAGCATAAATTGACAGTGCAAGCTAAGATTGAGCATCTTTAAAAACATGACTGCTGCGGAAAGGGATGCAACAGCTGTGGGCACTGCTAGGCAAGATGAAGGACCAAGAACGTGGCTAACATGGCTTCTAGCAACAGTTAACTTCAAAATACTATCTTTCACAAACACTTTCACTCAAAATAATACAAGTAACGTAAATCATAGTCATTGAACTGTATGGTCATATTAAAAAGCAGAAGCAGAAGGACAGGTAGCTCTCTTGTGGAGATGTTAACGCACATTGCCTCTTTTACCAGGATACAAATATTTTGAATATTTGAAAACCACTGCAGAATTCTCAAAACACATCGATTAGGGATGCAGAGTAACCCCAAGGAAGCAATGGAAACCTGTTGCTGTCACCGAAATGCAAAGGGAGCACACTTGCTAACACTGGGATGAGAACAGCTCTCAACACAGCAAGGAGGACACCAGCACAGCAAAGGGTTTCTCCTGCTTCCATTTTTAGGAATCTTCTCCTCCCACTCTCTGACTCTCTCTGAATTCACCGTAGCTTTAATAACAATCTCAAAGGCAAAATCAAGAAACAAATTATTTTCTTACACATAATCCCCCTTCTGCTGTCAAGTGCCTGACCCCAGTTTGATAATCTCATTTCCTGAGAATCAAAACGCTGGAAATTTAAGCTTCCTAGAGTGTTAATTGCGGCCCTGCTCCATTGCTAATCAAAAAATTGGATGTTTTGCATGAAAATGCTGCTCTAATTAATTCTCAGTCATAAAGCGCCCCGGTTTTAATAACCCCTTCTTGATTGGATAGCCTTTGAAGAGACAGTGCAGCTAATCCGCTAAACTAGAAAAAACACACGCAGAGGAAATAATAAGTGGGCTTACAAGGTCTGAACTAGATGATTGCATTAATACTGTCAAACCACAAAAAAGCCATTCTTTCCCCTCTCCCCCTCCCCCCCGCCCAGCTCAAAGAGAACTGTGATGCTCCGCAGCGTGGGGAGACCAAAGCAGCTGCGTGGCAGGAAGAGCCTAACATCAAACCACCTCCCCCTTCTTGCCATAACCAACTTTGGGTTCTTCAATGGGTTAGCCTTCTTTTTTTTCCTTTTTTTTTTCTAAAGGGGATTTTTAACTAGGACTGTCCGCTTGCCACAACATCTCCTTTAAGCAGACAAGAATGATATTGCTTCCCCCCTCCTCATTGCCTCCGACTGACAACGTATCATCACACGCATCTCTAAAAGGTGCTGAACCGAATTTTCATTATCCAAAGTGTCAAGATTCGTTTCTGTCAGCGGCACACACAGCTGGCTCCCTCTGGCAGCCCTTATGTGAATTCAAATGGAACAAGGCACCTACAAATAACTGCATTTTCCCTGGACCTGGCCTTAGACTGTGCCCTTGTCATACCAGCTAGCATTTGCCTCCACTGCTATTTCTTGGCGTCAAAATCTTAATTAGCTGAGTTTCTCTTTGATTTCCTTAATTACTTAAAACCTTCTGGTAAGAAATGTTCAGCCTTAGACCAAGAATACTTAAAAACGGCATAGCAGTGAGTAACCCAGCCCCATTCCCAATCTCCAGTTCATAGTACAGGGATGTTCAGTGCTTTCCATTTTTCACTTGGCCAACAAGAAAAATTCCTTAGAGGTTCTACTTACAAGAAATAAGGTAAAAAAAATATATAATCATTATCTATAGTCTCATTCCAAGAGACCTCTGTTTCCCAGCCCAATTTGCCATCCTTCGGGCATGACACACCTTCAGTTCTGTAGCCCTCCTACTGATTCACCTGGAGCATGCTTGAGACTTCCAATGTGCAGAAAGCAGGTAATTTTAGTTATGCCTGAACCACCCACCCAAAGTCCAAACTTGAAGCAGGATCCAACTGAAACCAAGCAAAACTGAAGCAAAACAAACTGATCTAAATTTTTTTTAGAAAACAAAAGGAACTGTGTTACATCACAGGGATCCCAGACAGGAACTGCTAAATAGCTTCAAAAGAAATACAGAATTGTTCCTGTTTCAGTTCAGCACACAAACTGTGCCTGGTAGTTGGGGGAATACAGCTTGGGGGCATGAATTTCATTCTGTGCTCCATTAAACACTTCCTCTATGAAGTCATCTTCTTTCTGCCTGCCTTGTACAGCCAACACTGCCCTACCTTCAGAGACAGTGAGAGCACACACACATCATAGAATCACGAAATGGCTTAGGTTGGAGGGAACCTTAAAGATCTAGTTCCAACCTCCTGTCATTGGTAGGGTTGCCAATCCTAATCAGGCCGCCCAGGGCCCCATCCAACCTGGACTTGGGCATTTCCAGGGATGGGGCATCCACAACCTCTCTGGACAATGTGTTCCAGGGGTCTCCCACCCTCTGAATAAAAAATTTCTTCCTAACATCCAATCTAAATCTTCCCTCTTTCAGTTTAGAGCCATTTCCCCTTGCCCTATCACCATTAGATCATGTAAAAAGTCAGTCACCATCCTGCTTGTAAGCTCCCTTCAAGTACTGGAAGGCCACAGTGAGATCTCCCCGGAGCCTTCTCTTCTCCTGGCTGAACACCACCAACTCCCTCAACCTTTCTTCATAGGAAAGGTGCTCCAGCTCTCCAAATATCTTCACGGCCTCCTCTGGACCTGCTCCAACAGCTCCGTGTCCTTCTTGTGACCGGAGCCCCAGACCCACGTGCAGTACTCCACATGGAGTCTCATGACAGCACAGTAGAGGGGGACAATCACCTCCCTCCCTGCTGCCACCTCTCTGTGGATGCAGCTCAGGATACAGTTGGCCTTCCAGGCTGCGAGATCACACTGTTGGCTCATGTCAAGTTTTTACACCTACCAGAACCAAGTCCCTCTCTGCAGGATGCTTTCAATGAGTCCTTCTCCCAGTCTGTAGACATATCTGGGATTGCCCTGACCCAGGTGCAACACCCTGCACTTGGCCTTGTTGAAATTAGGAAAAAGTTCTCGTACAGAGTCGTATACCATCCTGGAAAATCACAGCACAAAAGTTCATGCACGCAGTGATTTCTCATGGGGCACTGCACCGGAGCACAGCATCATAGAATATCCCAAATGGGAGGGTACCCATGAAGATCACAGAGTCCAACTCCTGGCTCAGCTGCCCCTCATACACCTTGGCCCCCAGACCCTTCCTCATCTTTGTAGCCCACCTTTGGATGTCATAATGTATTCAGACATCAATCAGCACGATCTAACAGAAGACTGGGACTGGAATTGTGACTAATTCTGCTCCACCACCCCTCCCAGGATGATTCAATTCATCCTGTATCTCAGCTTGCACAGCTACAATCAAAGTAAAATCCTACTTCACAAAGGCCTGGAGAGGTTTAATTAATTTTGAATGGCGCTGAGCTTCTGGGGTGAAAGCAATAAGAAGCCCAAATTTTAAGAGGTGCTGAGCAGCTGTGGAGTCCATTAGCATCCATGGGAACAACAGCTGCTCAGGAGCACTTCACGTTTCATTCTTAAAAACGTCCCAAATGTACGACACAAGCAGAGCTGACCTTGCTAGGAATTACCAGGGCCTGCACTCGCAGAGATAACAGAAGCCGGATGCTATTTCCATGCTGATCAGCACCCTCAAAGCTGTTCACATTTTCACAGAGTATTAAAACATCTTTTACCATTTCTGCTGATAAATTCAACTGAGGCCATAGTGAACATAGCTACATTAATTCCCTATGGCCACAGGACTCTGAAACAATACCTGATGTATCTAGAAGTAGAGCCTATAACCAACAACACCTTTGACGAAATAATCCCATGCTAAGAATTCCCAGCCAGCAGCATGCACGGCTGTTTGCAAGGCATCGTGTGCTCCAGAGCTCTCCTACCCCATGTAATCTGTGCCTTGAACACGCGTGGCTGTCCACAAGTAGGAAAGATGGCACAGATTAGGCACCTTCTGAAATGAAGATTATCATCCACAGAGATTTCCATTTTCAGTTATGGCAGCTTTGCTTTCTACTGCTGGCTTGGTAATTCTGGTGGGGTTTTTTTTGTAATCTGTTTGGCTTTTAAACAATTTTTTTTTTTAGTTTACTATAGGCACTAACAGTTGTAGCTGAACCACTCATCCAAGGTCCAAACTTCTACCAAGATCCAACTGAATCTTAAGAAAAGCAAAGCAAAAGGAACTTAGTGAAAATCTTTATAAAGCAGAAAGAAGCGCTCCTGCCACGGCTCATTTACCCTAGTCACAACTAGGGTTAGTGCCTTTAAACACTGCCAGAATACCAATTCAGAAATCCAAACATGCATGGACGTTACCCAGACTACTAGCGGCTTTTCCTCTTAATTTTTTTCTTGAAGCCACATCTTCCTGACACAATCACAGCCATCTCAATGAGAAAAAAAACCAAGGTCCTTGCAGACCACCTCCAGCCCCAGTGACACCCTCCTACCACCTACTGTCCCTCTTGCAGTCCTGGACTCCCCCACCCACATGGAGAAACCACATTTTTCTTCTGTTCCCAAGGATTTGTTGGTAATTGAAGGCAGTAGTGGAATGAAATAAGAGGCACGCACAGGATTCATTCCAACAGTCAGTGACAAGCAACCACCTCTGCAATGAAATACTGCAACGTTTTAGCCAAGTTTCCTACAAAAATAAGAGTTATCTGATCTTCTCCCTGTCCAATCCTGAGCTGGAGAGCCAATTTCAGCCAAACGCGACACAGGAATAGATCTTACAAGTAGTAAATTCTTAGAGGTTTTGTGGAAACAGACAGCCATGCAGCCGAAAGCAGGATAAATGTGTGCCTCCAGAGGAGGAAAAGCTTCAGTGAGCGCTTGTTAGCCCTCCATGCTGCTGGACCTACCAGCACACGTGCTTCCAAGGCACAGGGCTGCTTGCTTGGCACATATTTTGGTGGATCCAGCCATGGCACAGGCTGCTTTCTGCTTAGCGGGTGGTTTGGGGACACAAGCAGACGCTGGGAGCGAAGAAGTGAGGGGATGAATCCAGTGGTCAGACATAGTGAGAGATGTGGCTAACGAAGGAGAGCTATTAAGGGAGAAAAGAACACATCTGTGACAAACCAGGCTGCAGTCATTCAGCTGCCCATGCAATAAACTTATTGCATATATATATGCAATATATATATATTTATATACCCCTACTCTTTAAGACTATCCATAAAGCAAACATCCTATCTGGCAACGGGCAGAAGGACCCAAAGAAGGACAATGTAAATTCCCCCGCCAGCACACAGCCAAGACGTACTCTTGAAAGAAATAAAAATAAGAAGAAAACAAAATGAGAAACTTCGTGACCATCTTTGTTTTTGGTTTTTGTACACAAGAAACCACCTCTGATATTGTACTTCCGACAGCATCCCAGGGCAGCACATCTGCGTCAGTCTATAAGGAGATATTTCAGTTATGTATTTGCTTCTGTTTTTTTCTCTTAATGACAACTGTCAAATGACATGTGTGTTCAACTTAAAGGGAAAAATACACGGCCTAAGTCGTCCTCCTCCTGCTTCAGGGGAATAAGATGCCAGAACTATTCCTTCCACCTCTAAACCACTTACAGCAACTCCCTTTCTCCCGCTGAGGGATGTCTGCCTTATGCACTGTATTATTTCAGTCCAAACGAAGAGGTTAATGACAAAGCACTGCTCAGATCTGGGCACGTTTTAAGGCTATTTAAATTAAAATCTTACTTCAAAAAGTTGGCACGAGCCAAAGTTTTTCTTTTCTTTTTCTTTTTTTTTCATTTGTTTTATTTAATGCACATGTTTCTTTGAAGATCTTTTCAGGAAAAAGATGTCCTAACAAGCCACCCTCCTCCTGCTGCCACTGATACATCATCCCTGTGGATAAGGCTGTCAGGAAGAGAGACGGTGTGGCATTCACAGAAGAGAGAGTGTCACATGCCTGCCTTCCAGTAACCTGATTGAACAATTAAATTGTATTTCTCTTTAAAAGGGATAAAAATCAAAATGCAGATCTTGCTGTGGTCTGGGATTCAGGAAGATTAATGAGCCACCTAAAAGGGAACAGCAGCTTATAATAGAAAGAGAAGATAGTACATTTTTAACATAAAGTTCAAAGGGAAACTTTTCTTGATGGTTAAACAGCAAAGGTTTCTTAGCAAAGTCATCTCATCCATTGTCCCTCCTGACTCCCTACATTGACTTTTTGTCACCTATTGCATCACGTTCCAGCTCTTCCAATTCATCCATAAAGGGCAATATCATCGTGTCCCTATCCATACTAATTCCTATATTTTGTCCTTTCCTCTTTTGTCAGCTCATAAGCTTTGTTCTTCCCAACCCCACACTAGCTCAGAGGCTGGAAGTCTGCATACATCGCTTTCACACACTCTTCTCTTGAAAACGCTCACAATATCCAGCCCATGGATGGATATTGCTGCCTCAAGATAAGTCTTCTATCAATGAGGAGTCGCTCTTTTAAGAAATATGGCTGTGCCCTATAGAAGTAACAAGTTCCAAACCTAAAGGAACAGTTTAAAAACACATCCTCAGCTCAGTGTAACAGTAATGGTAACTGCACCATGAGAAGACCCAGCATCTGTGCCATACAATTGCTTACACTTCGGATCCTGCTGAACTGGATCATTTCTTTCAGATGACCCCAGGTTCAAGTACAGGCAACAGATTCTGAAGGTGAGAATCTGAGTCTCAAAAGATGCAGAGCTGTAAAGCTGAACACCTTCCAAGCGTGCATAAGAGGTGATACCAGAATTTAAAAGACAAGTATCTTCACCTTATTTTATTTTTATATGCTGTCAGATTATAGTGTCCTGAAGTTGACAGTTGCTGCCCACATCTTTTTATCTCAGATTCTTCCTTCCAGTAAATGGAAAAGTGAGTATTAGCTAGAGTGCATCACTACGTACTTGACCATTGATATCAAGATCCCCTTTGTATAGGCACCTAAGCAAAGCAATTGGTCCACACAAACACTGTACATCTCTTAGTGCTTCTTACCCCACTCTTTTGGGTTTCACTTCCTGCTGAGCACAACTAAGTTATAAAAGGAAGAAGTGAACACAAAGGCATCCAGTCATTCTATTGTAAATTACAAATCCTCCTCAAATAAAAGCCATCTGACAATTACCATGAGTAAGATTTCACAGAGAAATTCTACCCTTGTCCATCAATATAGACTCTTCAGAGATTACAGTATTTTCTTTTTTGATTAGTCCTATGGATGACACAGGAATGAAATTAATCCTGCTATACAATGCATGGCAGCCTTAAGATATTTCCCTGGTGTTGCTCTCAAAACCAAGACTTCAGCGAATTAAGACATTCAGGAAAAAAATACGTGAAATGACACCATGCTCAGAGAAGAGAACACTTCTCTGTGTATATAGAACACTTGTCACAAGCAATAAAAACCAGCATGAGTAGTCCAGCGCCTCACATTCACCTTTTTCAAAGCACTGTATAAAAGAAGAATTGGTCACTTCAGTCCATCTAACAGAAACTCATGCTTCAAACATGAGACGATTGAGTTTAGCTCCCAGAGTAATCCAGGAGAAGTATAACATTCAGTACATGACACAGGGAAATAAATTGCAGATAAAGAGGCAAACATTAACTCCAAGTACCCAAACGCAATCCTCACAGTGAGACCGTCCATATTTCACCTATTGTTTTATGACAGGAACCTTTAGCTGGAAGTGCAAAGGGCATAAATAGAAGCCCAGGTGCTTCGTAGAGCAAGAATAAACCAAACTGGAGTGATTTAGACAACCTGTGTGGCAAACTAGAGAAGCAATAATTCTTTGACATAGCACGAACGAGATGCTCAGCTTCTACAAAACAGAATTGTCCAAACTACCACAGTATCTGTTTTCATACCTTGAAGTTCTCCGCTTCTGCTGTACAGCTCCCTTCTCTGCTCACGCAAATAAGCACTCATGCTAATAGCATGGGAGGAGGACTCAAACCTGTAATTAAAAAATATATAAATCCAGTCAGTTAGCCTTCTTGTAAGCACCAGTCAGCTCTAAACAAAAGGCACTTCCCTGCATATCTGAGCAAAACGATCAAGGCAGACAAAACCACACTTTCCCTATAAAATTTGATCACTGATGCACCAAATTCTGGCACTTTCAATCAGTGCAGCTCTGCTAGAAAATGACACAGACCTGCCTGCATCGCATGGAGATGGCTCCTCCATTCCATCAGCTGGGAACTGGGAACACTCAATTATTTAAGTAGGAATGGCTGCAAAACATTGATAAAATCCAAACCAAAGTGATACGTTAGTACTACATAAGTTGTTAAAAGGTATATACGTAAAGCCACAAATTAAAAACTAATACTTTCATTGAAACTAAAAATGAATTACTATTTATCGTATGGCTCCAATACTCTACAAGGATCAATCTGAGAAGAGACACTTTTCAACCAGTGGAGCCCCATAAACACAAGGTTTGTCATTCACAGTAAAAACGACACTGTAGCATCTCAGGACAGCTCCGGGCTCGCCATGATCTGAGCTGGATGTGTCTATGGTCTGATGTCCCATAGCCAAGGAATCCAAGGAGCCTGAGGTCAGCAGCAGCCCTTTGTGTCCCAGGCTGGGCTCTGGGCAGTTCTGCCACTGTCAGTGGAAACAAAGCATTTTCAAATTGTCAAAGTGGACTCAAGAACTCATGGTGAAGACCTCAAGATGTTGAGCTTCTGCCAAGGAAGAATGAATCAGCCTCAGTACAAGCAGAGGGACACTCAAAAAGTATCACGCCCAGTAGACAGTTCAATGCTCCCATTTTCAAATGCTCACAGAAGGCGAGCATTTCTAAGCTCTCTTGTACAACAGTTGTAAGGTTATTATTATTAATGAGACTTTTCTGCTTTAATTCATACTACAAGTGTTAGTACTTCTGCAACTGAACTAACACCAATTTATCAAAATACAACAAACATAAAACTTTAAATGAATGATAAATTCTTGGCTCTGTATTTATGACGTGCTCCCTTTCGCCCGTAGTGAAGTATTAAACGTAACGTTATCACCATGACCCAGAGGTCTTCTCCAGGCACCAAGAGCAGAAGCTTCAGGTTAGGGCAAGTTACAGCAATAACCCTCAGCCTCTCACAGACCTAGCTTTGAGACAATGCCTTAGATTACTCCTCAGAGCCACTAAACTGGCATGTGCTGACAGATCTCAACCATCACATTCACTTATTTCCTTCAACCATTCAATTTCACCCTCTTATTTTCCCTTCTCTGTTCTTTCCTCGATCCACTCTTCTCCCGTGTTCCTATTTCCACTCAACATCTCTACTCTTGTATTCCCTCCCTTTCCTCATGCAGATCCTCCAGTGGCAAATTTGCATATACTGTTTTTTAAAACACAGAATCATAGAATCATAGAATGGCTTGTGTTGGAAGGGATCCCAAGGATCATCAAGTTCCAACCCCCTGTCACAGTAAGGGCCACCAACCTCCAGAGTTACACATAATTACAGCCAACTGTGAGACTAACATGTTGGGTATTCAACAACTGCTTGCACAATCCACTCCTTTTCCAAGAACGCCCAATCTCAGTCTTGCAAATCTGATCTGCAAAGGAGATGGCAACCCAAATACAGGACTAGTGGGCTATAAGAAAGAAGGGATAGACTCTTTAGCGGGGTCTGTTGTGATGGGACAAGGGGAAATGGTTTCAAACTATAAGAAGGGAGATTTAGACTGGATATAAGAAAAAAGTTTTTTACAGTAAGGGTGGTGAGGCACTGGAACACGCTGTCCAGAGAGAAGGTGGATGCTCCATCCCTGAAGATACTCAATGTCAGACTGGAGGAGGCTCTGAGCAATCTGGTCAAGCTTGTAGGTGTCCCTGTTGACTGCAGGAGAGTTGGACTAAATGACCTTTAAATGTCCATTCCAACTCAAATGATTCTACAATTCTGTGATTCTGAAAATGTACTTGGCAGCCTTCTGGAAAAGAAGAAAGCCAGGCTTATGATGACTAAAACTATCTGAACTGCCAAAGCACTCTGCACCTGAAGTTCTGTTTTCTCAGTCAACATTAAACAACTAAACACATCAAGACTCCCTCCCCTACCCTGAGAATTGTACCTGTTTTCAAGATAAGGAATGATTCAAAGTCTCTTCCAAATGCTGGTTACTGATTTCCAGACTGCTAGACCCAATTCAAGAGTCCCCACTCTTTCCACTATTGCTGCACCATACACGTACATGTAAGCACGCAACCAGCAAAAGTACTCAGTATTTACAAAATCAGCTTACAACAAGCTATCACAGGGCACAGCACAAACACCTGCATCAAGCTGCGAGGAAAACACAAGGTGGAGCTCTGCCCTAAGAGACTTCTGGAGGGAGGAATTAAATGCAGATATTCCGATGACAAGTGGATGGCTCGTCCGATTTGGACGGAGCTAATGGAAAGGCACAAAAAGAGCCTTGCAGCCGGTGTGAAAAGCACTGAAGATGAGAGAGGAGACAAGAATAACACTCCATCAAACATGTACATCCCTCAGTGGACTGAGAAATTCCATTTCAACTGAGATTTCCATAGATATAGTGACAGCTGACAGAAGACAGATAACCAAATAAGAGATCCCAATAAGTGCTGCTGTCACCACAGTGCCAGCAATGACTCGGTGACAGGACCATGAGTGGTAAGAGACATGCTGTTCCTATGAGGTTAGTCACCTTCACTTCAAACAATTACACCTACCTTCACTCTCTGCTGACAAAATAATATACAGGCTTAAATTGCTGTAGGTGAAACAGAGCATCCTTATTCCACAAGCTTAAATGGCCTGAGTACACCCAAGAACAGACACAAAATGAAACAAGGTGAACAGCCCTATTTTGCTCCAGTATTGATCTGTAAGACAGGGTAAATTCAAAAAGCATAATTTTGACCCAAACAACGATGGGAGTGTTAAAAAACAAGTGGGGAGGAATAACCATGGGTTGACAGGGCGGCAGGAGACACCTCTGACATCCTCCATGCAACATTTAACCTTCTAATAACAGCAGATTACATAGACAGCTAATCCTGTGAGAGGGAAGTGCAAAAGACTGGCTTCTAACTGAAGCTTGCAGGTACTATGAGAATACAGCCGCTATATACCCATGCCCATAGGGCAAATAAAATAGAGAGTTTCAGCAAGTTCTGGATAACCAAAAGAGATGTAAGTTTTAGCTGGAAAAAAACCAATAATGAACAATCTGTATTTAGGTCACAGAACAAAAAGTTCCCCCACTATTTCCAATTACTCTCAGCCTTTCCCATTACTGAAATTTCTCTTCAGGAACTTCATGATGGAGCATTAACTCTCCATCACATTAACTATCTACTCCACCTTACAAATGGGATTTTGTATATTGAAAGTCACCCAGTTGCCCATCTCCAGAAAACTAAACGGGGAAAGCACAAGCTCTCACTTCCACCTCCTCCTTCATGCAAACACCTCAGTAGATCATTTTTTTAAATTATACTTGGACTCTCGTTAAGTGAGCAAAGTCTCATAAGGCTCACCACTGAACTAACGGAGCAGAGAAAAACAGCTCAGCCCTGCAGCAGCTTGTGGTCTAGACTCTACCCACCAGATATGCTGCTTCTGCTGCAGTTGAGCATGGGGGAAAGATTACTGCCTCAAGCTCCTGGTACTCCCTACTACCACTCCCCCTCCTGCCTTTCCCTCAAATCTACCGTTTAACTTGCATGTTCCCTTAACAACTGCTTTAGAACAGTGTCATTACGGGGAAAAAAAAAGTCATTAAACCGATTATTTTGGCAGTGCCGAGTTCAGGAGCAGCCACACACACAGTTACACTAGCAGAGCTGCAGCAACACATCAAAACCATGACCTTTCAGCTCAGAGCTCCTGTCAAAACAGTACGTTTTGGTAATTCCTCAAAACCCTCAAGACGCCAAAGAAAACGGCCAGCACAGGATGTCAGTAAATGAGAAGAAAATTCAGCAAAGCTCGCCTGAATCTCAGTGTATTAACAAGGTGGTTTCTCCCCTGCTAACAGTGCTGCTCACCAGCAATTCCTCCTCACTCCTCATCCGTGCACATCAAATTCAGTTCCCTAAATTCTTCCCCTGTCCACCTATCCTTTCATCCCCTTACGGTCTCCTCTCAACTACTTCTTTCTCTCCACTTTGAACTCTGAATTAAAGGAGCTAGTGATAGGATTAACCACTTAGTCTTTCCAGTAATTACACAGTTATCTTAATTCTCTTTGTCCAGTCCCCTTTATCACTGTCTTTAACAGGTCTTGAACATACTGTGCACAAAGATAGGCAGAATATATTGCTGCGTGCTTTGCAGCAGCTTGTGTAAAGGGATCCCAACGCTGTGATGAGTGCCTGAAAGAGCTGAGCTCTAAAAACCGGCAATGAATCTATAAGAGAGACCTTACTGAAGCTTCAGCATTGGGTATCAAACCTATATCTCCAAACTTACACCCTACTTACACTGTGAAACTGCAATTATCATCTGGCTTGTGCAATATTCAAGGCAACAGAGGAAGCTTACACACAGCTTCAACACCACCCCAGCACTTACTTGAACAAAGGGTTTTTAGGCCTTTGTGGCTTCTTCTTTGCAAAGAACGCTGCAAATTCTCTCCCAGAGCTGGCATAGCTGAGCTGAGTGGATGGCTCCGAGGCAGTGCGGGTATTCTTCATATCCAGGTATTCCGTCAGGAGCATCTGCAAACAGAAGGGAGAGGACCACACCAATTGAGATAAAGCAGCATTATAACGTAATGTGAACATCCAGGATCTGTAAGTACTCTACAGGGCTAAAAAATAATGAAAAATCTCAAAAATTGTAGTTAACAGAAAGCCAGCCTTATTTTCAGAAATGAGATCCTAGTGACTTGTGTGCCACTGGTTTGATAGAAGTCCACCTTGCATTACTTGACCAATTGAATCTGCTACAAAACCCTGACCAACCTGAGGTGATGGTCTCTTTTCTTGCATGACAAGTGACAGGACATGAGGAAACTGTGCACCAGGGGAGTTTAGATTGGATATCAGGAAGAATTTCTTCACAGAACGGGCAAGCATTGCAATGGACTGCCCAGGGAAGTGGGGGAGTCCCTCTCCCTGGAGGTGTTTAAGACATGTGCGGATGTGGCACTAAGCAATGTGGTTTAGCGCTGGGACTGGGTAGGTCAGGTTGATGGTTGGACTTGATGATCTTGAAGGTCTTTCCAAATTAGATGATTCTGTGTCTTCCCCATCCCTCCCCAAACTGATTCCCATCAGCAGCAGCAACAGGGAGATGGTGGGTGGGTTGTTGGCTGGCCTTTATAGACTGATTACATACCACAGATCTTACAAGCATAAAGGTCAGCAATACTGATATGTTCTGTTACAAAAACTCCTTTTATATATGTAGAAAATTTATAGCCATACATATGCGTATTTGTATACATAAATATAAAACATGCCCGTATGAGTTTGTGTGGATGTATGGATCACGTACACTGCTGGAAAAAATTCTGGGAATGCTGCAAAAATTGCCCTTTATTAGCTCCCAAATGAACCACACATGTTGGGTTTTTTTTAGCCACTGAAAATATAAATACCCACAGCCATTAGTTCTGCTAACTTAAGTTTAAAATTGATTTTCTTGTGCTCAATATAACCAGTACGGGGGTGGGGGGTCCGTTTGTGAACAGGGTCCTTTCGCAACGCCTCTGCAGCCTTAAATTGTGGTCCAATATTTGGTGCTGTTTAGGCAACTCCACGGTGCAGACGCAGAAATAGATTTCAAGTCATTCACTTTTAATTTCTGTGTCTGAAGACAGAAAGAAATGCCTTATAATTAACTTTTGACACTGCATTCAGAAATACACTACCTGTGTTGAGAAAACTTTACCTACGTGGAGGCTATTAGTAAAGTGTTCCATTTTAATAACTAGCAAGTCAGAGCCCATCAAAGAGACTTGTTTGTAATGAAAGGAATGCATCAGTGCAGTGCTACGTTTATACAAATTGCCTGGTAACAAATATCTAGGCAAAGGGTATCATTCCCCTAATTAGAAATCATTCAGGATTGCTTGAAAAAAAACAAACCAATGCAAAGAAAGTTCAACTCCTAAAACATCTCAATTAAAACTTTACTTGAGCACAAGCTTTTAAAACGTACGCTCTTTATTAGGAGGAAAAATAATCACCGTGCTAATTTTTAACAGTAATCTACCAAATCCGTTTGTACTCGCGTACTTGCATTTCATCTTCTCTACTTGAATTAACAACCTTAAAATCACCACAAAAAATGTAATTAAACCCTCAAACTTAATCAAGTTAAAAAAAAAAGGAAAAAAAAGAAAAACATTCAGCAATTTGTTCTCATCTTATGGATGAAACTTCTTTATAATGGGTTCCGTGACTCTGATGGCGCTTTGTGACCAGGACTAGGAGGTGTGAAACGTGCAACGCAGCACTTAGAAATTACAATAAGCCAAGAGAAGTTACGTACAGCTAGGAACATAAAGAACTGCCCACTCGTTAAAAAGTGAAACGGAGAAATAAAAGATCAGTTGCGGTGAGATGCTCGGAACGGTTCTGGAAACACCACACATTAGGAAAGAGAGAAAAGTGTTCATTTGTGGCATTGCTCGGCAGGCAGAGCACGACGCTAAGATGTCAGTCTCTAAAAAAGCTAAAAGCTGTAAGAGCAGCAAAAATCGCCGGTTTTGGTAACTATTCTCAAAGTTCATCTTTAAGTTATAAAATCCAACAGCAGCAAAGCCGTGGTAAACAGATCAAAGCTCTTTCTGCTCCAGTGCCCTGTATTCAACAGTTACATAAATTCTTCAGAATGAAGTAATTAAGTGTAAGCATGGCTGAGCAGTTACAATGCACAGCCAAGCGGGAGAGAAGTTAAGACAGGAGACATCTACAGCACACAGTACGTTTGGCTTATAATTCCAGCATGAAGATTAAAAGCCCTCTAATTTAAGCAATCCTATTCATATGTGGGACAGTCTAAAAAACTTGCCAGCTACTTGCCAAAAAAATAGCATCAAGATTTACTTTCTCGTTTCTTTGTATGCTACATGGCCTTCGCCCAACATCATCAGCTTCAATTTACTCCTTACATGGGGACAGCTCAAGTTATCCAAGTTAGTGCTTACAGATGAATTTACTAAGTATCATGTTCATGTGTACTTGGCTGTGTACTTATTAAAAGGCACAGCAAGCTACTTAAAAATCCACTTTAAAAAAAAAAGAAAAGGAAGAAAAAGACATCTTCCTGCCTATCCAAGTGAAGAAGAGCCTTCCTTAACAATGAAATAAGGGGTTTCAGCATTTCATCCCGTAACACCTGGTTAGCAGTTGCTAAACCATCAATCGATAACCTTGTTAGGCATTAATCACGTGGACGTACAGCAAGATGTATGAGTGACCGTATAGTTTGCAACATCCCATTCATCTATAACAAGCACTTTTGACTTTCTGTTCAATGGTTGAATTCTGTCATCCTTGTACTGTATTTATATCGATGTCAAACAAATAAAGCCGTACATAAAGCAAGAGAACAAAGCATTCTTCATCCAGCTGCTCTTTGGAAAAGAAAATTAATATAAATGGTGTATTAGAAAGGCAATATTTATGGATTTGGAGGCATAATTAAATTCTCAAATTTCAAAAGGTCATAACAGTATGTGTAGCCTGCCTATCACGTTGATCTGGTAACAGCTTGCAGTACACTGTCTCTTTGAACTACAATGGGGGAAGAGTTTGCTTCTATGTCTGATCACCAACTGCATGTGCTGTACCTCTCCAGATCCACAACTTTAATTTTTGGTTGGGTCCCATGAGAAGCTCAACAAGTCTATGGACAAAACATAGGCAATAAAACATGGCTGGCCGTGGAGTGACAGAGGAATTCATTCATTTGTGCCTCTTCTGAGGGTTTACATTGGAGGCCTGAGCTCTGAATAAGCTCTGCTGCACTTATTAAATGCTGTACATAGTTATTTAATATCCTCATCAGCAGCTCTGAATTAAGACGGACGATGAAGCATGAGCAGTCCAAAATCATGCTTCAAAACAGGATCCCTAAAATGTCAGTATTCTCTCACAGGTTGCCTTTGGAGATGATTCCATCTCAAGCAGCTCTGGCTGGCACAGCAGCAATGGGACCTCAAGAAAAAAGACATTTTAGGTAACCAAATCCCAAGACATTTACACTAAGAACAACCCTTTTGTATTTCGATAAACTTTGGAGGAAAACATAATGCTCAAAGCTCTCTTTCACTGTGTTCCTTGTAGGGAAGTACCATGAGATAGCAATTCAGTATTATAACACTGATGCATGCAGTCACTGAATAGTAGCCACCAACCTGTACAGAGCTACACAAAATACACTGAAATAACCTTTAAACCTTCCTGAAAAGCTCTCTACACCATCAACACAGTTTATTGCTTCATGTATTTGGGGGACCTTGAAGATCTAATGAAAACTAACACCATACCATGAATTCTACAAGGGTAAACTGAATGAACAGGTAATTACTGGCCTCTCCAACTCATATTGATCAGGGACATAATTAAAGAAGAGATGACAGAAGACTCTATTAAAAAAGAATTAAGGAAGAATAGCAGAATTCATGTCCAGCAAAAAGGACTTGCAGAGAACAGATCCTGGCTAACCGGTATTTCTTAAGGATGACTAATTTGGTTTGAAATAAACCTAGACAGATGAAGTTACTTTCACCGAGGACATGACAGAAAAGCCAAAACAATGGCAGAAAACACAGCATACACTAAAATAGAAACCAGCAGCTTAGTGAAGCAACTTAATATCCCAGTATAAATTGGAGGGAGCCACCAACAGTGGATTTTGCAAAGTACCAGAAATCTTAATTCCTCATTTCCTATTGTCTTCTGTATTCCAAGCAAAATACAACTCTGTTCCAGAAGCCTTCTTTTGTCTGGTTAGAAATCTTCTAAGTTAGAATGGTTTGGGTTGGAAGGGACCTTTCAGATCGTCTAGTTCCAACCCCAAGGTATAGGCAGGGACATCTTCCTCTAGACCAGGTTGCTCACAGCCCCATCCAGCCTGGCCTTGAATGCTTCCAGGTAGGGGGCATCCACAGGCTCTCTGGGCAAACTGTTCCTGTGTCTCACCACCTCCACAGCAGAGACTTTCTTCCTGATCTCTAGTCTAAATCTACCCTCGTCCAGTTTAAAGCCATTTCCCCTCATCCTGCCACTTACCTGCCCTTCTCAAAAGTCCCTCCCCAGCTTTCCTGTAGGCCCCCTTCAGGTACTGGAAGGCCACCATAAGTCTCCTCGGAGCCTTCTCTTCTCCAGGCTGAAGAGCCCCAGCTCACTCAGCCTGACCGCGTAGGGGAGGTGCTCCAGCCCTCCATCATCTTTGTGACCCTCCTCTGAACCAACTCTAACAGTTCAGTGCCCTTCTTGTGTTGGGGGTCCCAGATTTGGATGCAGTACTCCAGATGGGATCTCACTAGAGCAGAGTAGAAGGGCAGAATCACCTCCCTTGACCTGCTGGTCCTGCGTCTCTTGATGCAACCCAGGACTGGGTTGACATTCTGGGCTGCAAGCGCACACTACTGGCTCATTTTGAATCTCCCATCAATGAACACTCACAAATCCTCCTCCTCAGGGCTGCTCTCAAACCATTCTCCACCCAAACTGTATCTGTGCTTGAGATGGCCCCGACCCAGGTGCAGGACCTTGCACTTGGCCTTGTTGAACTTCATGAGGTTGGCATGGGCCCACCTCTCAAGCC
>JANHGO010000069.1:3101583-3124122 GCA_024606505.1 Aquila spilogaster
ACCCGGCATGGCCAAGGGCTGCCGCCCCGGGCAGGCACTGCCCAGCAAACACCAGATCTTTGTGTGCCGGGACTGGGTGCTGGGCAGCTCTGCCGCTGGCGCTGGGGACCGGGGAGAAGGGAGCCGGCGGTAGGGACAAAGCATCTTCAAATAGCCAAAGTGGACGTAAGACTCAGAGGGAAGACATCTTTCACAAACATCAAACTCCTCAAGGTGAAGACCTCAAGACGTTGGTGATTTGCTGTAACATCCCTTAACCCCTCCCCAACCCTTCTGCTAAGGAAGACTGAATCAGCCTTAGTGCCGCCCAGAGGGACACTGGAAACACGAGCGTCACAGCAGAGAAAAGGGGCAAGCATTTGTAAGCTTTCTTGTGCAACAGCATGAAGGTTATTACTATTAATGAGGCTCTTCTGCTTTAATTTGGACTGCGAGTGTTAGTATTATTGCAGCTGAACTAATAACAATCTATCAAAATACAACAAACACTTAAGACTTTAATTAAATGAACAGTAAATTCTTGGGTCTATATTTATGATGTGCTCCCTTTCGCCCCTAGCGAGATATTAAGCGTAACATTATCACCATGGCCCAGAGGTCTTCTCCAGGCATCGAAACCAGAAGCTTCAGGTCAAGGCAAACGACAGCAATAAACCTCAGTCTCTTCCTTGAGACAGCGACTCAGATTATCCCTCAGAGCCCTGCACTGGCTTTTGCTGTAGGACCTCATCGCATTCACTTCTTTCCCACCGCCATCCAGTTTCTCTCCCATAGTTTCCCTCCTCCGCTGTCTCCTGGATCTGCTCTTTTCCCATGTTCCTATTTACACTTAACTCCTCTACCCTTGTAACTCCTTTCCCCATGCTGATCCTCCCACAGCAAAGCTTTCAAAATATTTTTGTTTTACATAGAATTACATATAATTACAGCCAAGCCTGAGACTAATGTATTGGGTGTTCAACATCTGCTTGTACAATTCACTCCCACCTATGCCCAATTTCCATCTTGCAAATCTGATCTGTAGGGAGATGGCAACCTGAACGTGCACTTGGCTACCTTTTGGAAGAGAAGAAAGCCAGGTTTATGATGGCATGAACTATCTGAATTCCCAAAGTCCCCTCATCTGAAGTTTTCTTTTTTAAGCCAACATTAAACAACTAAATACATTGTGAGGTTTTTTGGTTTGTGGTTTTTTTTTTTTAAATTACACCCATTTTAAAGATAGGGAAACAACAATTCAAAGGCTCTTCCAAATGCTCGCTAATGATTTCCAGACAGCAGGACACAACTGATGAGTCCTTATTCTTCCCACTATTGCTAGAATAGACAACTAGCAAAAGTACTTAGTATTTATAAAATTAGCTTACAGCAAACTATCAAAGGACACAGCACAAACACCTGCATCCATCTGCAAATAAAACGCAAGGTGGAGCCCTGCCCTAAGAGACTTCTGAAGTGAGGAATTAAATGTAGATATTCTGATGACAAGCGGAAGGCTCCTCTGATTTGGACGGAGCTAATGGAAAGGCAAGAAAAAGAGCCTTGCAGCCTGGCACGAAAAGCACTGAAGATGGGAGAGGAGACAAGAATAACACTCCATCAAACATGTACATCCCTCAGTGGACTGAGAAATTCCATTTCAGCGGAGATTTCCACAGATACAGTGACAGCTGACAGAAGACAGATAACCAAATAAGAGATCCCAATAAGTGCTGCTGTCACTGCGGTGCCGGCAATGACTCTGTGACAAGACCATGAGTGGTAAGAGACATCCCGCTCCTATGAGGTTAGG
The DNA here is from genome assembly GCA_024606505.1 of Aquila spilogaster. Lineage (NCBI taxonomy): Eukaryota > Metazoa > Chordata > Aves > Accipitriformes > Accipitridae > Aquila > Aquila spilogaster. Next base: position 3,103,376 of record JANHGO010000069.1, read on the forward strand.
CACCTTCCCTTTAAACAATTATACCCACCTTCACTCTCTCTCGACAAATTAATATACAGCCTTAAACTGCTGTAGGTGAAACAGAGCACCCTTATTCCTCAAACTTAAATGGTCCAAGTACACCCAAGAAGAGACACAATATGAAAAGGTGAGCAGCCCTATTTTGCTCCAATATACATCTGCAAGTCAGAGCAAATTCCAAGAGCGTCATTCTCAACCCAAAGAGTCATGGAAGTGTTAAAAAAAAAAAAAAAAAAAAGGGGTGAGAGGAATAACCATGGGTTGAGAGGGGCGGGAGGCACCTCTGAAATCCTCCAGGCAACAGTTAACCTTCTAACAGAAGATCACATAAACAGCTCATCCCGCGAGAGGGAGAGAAGGCAGCGCGGAAGACTTCGATTTCTAACCGGGGCCTTAGGTACTACAAGAAGACAGCCACCAGATACATATGCCCGTTGGGCAAAGCACAGGGAGTTCTGCATAATCAAGAAATAAATTTTAGCTGAAAAAAACCCACAACAAACAATCTGTAAAAAGGATGCAGAACACAAAGCTCCCCTCCCACTTGCCTGAAACAGCTGATTACTCTCAGCCTTTCCCATTACTGAAGTTCCTGCATTATTCCCCCACCACATAACGATCTACCTCCAATCACAAATGAGGGATTCTTCATTACAAAAAAATACCCAGACTTCACGCATCCACGTCTCCAGCAAATAAGGGGTGAAAACACCAGCACACTTCCAATTGCTCCCCCTCCAGCAAATATTCCGCTAGATTTTTTTTTAACCTTGGGCTCTCTTGACTCTGCAGAGCAAAGCCTCATAAAGCTAAGCACCACTCAGATGAGTAGCAAAAAACAACCCAAGCCCTGCAGCAGCTTATAGTCCAGAGGGGTGCTGAGGACCCATCAGATACACTGCTCCTGCTGCAGCTGGCCACGGTTAAAAGGTTACTGCTCCAAGCTGCTGGTACTCTCTCTGCCGTTCCCTCAAACGCGCTGTGAAACTTGCTCATTCCCTCAGCAACTGTTTTCGAACAATCTCATTGTAAAAAAAAAAAAAAAAAAAAAAAAAAAAAAAGTATATTAAAAAGATTATTTTGGCGGTTCTGAGTTAAAACAGCAGCCACACATGCAGTTATGCTGGCAGAGCCAAGGAAGCTGTGATCTTTGAACCTGGAGCACCTGCTGCCAAAACAGGACATTTTGGTATTCCCCAAAATCCTCAAGAGGCCAAAGAGAATGACCAGCACATGTAGACAGCAGAAGAGATGAAAACTCAGCACAGCTCACCTGAATCTAGGTGTAGTAACAAGGCCATCCCTTGTCTCCTAACAGTGCTGCTCACCAACAACTCCTCACTCCTTATTCTTGCATATCAAATTTGTTCCCCCAAGTCCTTCCCTTGGCCACCTCGCCTCTCATCCTCTCTCTTATACTCTCCTCTCAACCACTTAATTCTCTCCACTCTGAACTCCGAATTAGAGTTAGTGATAGGATTAACCGCTTAGTCTATCTAGTAATTATACAGTTATCTTAATTCTCTTTGTCCAGTCCCCTTTATCGCACTCTTTAACAGGTCCCGAATTTACCGTGGACAAAGATAGACGTAATGTATCACTGCATGCTTTGCAGCAGCTTGTATAACGAGATCCCAGTCCCGAGAAGAGCCCTGGAAAGAGCTACACTCTAAAAACCAGGGATGAATCCGTAACAGAGATCTTACCCAGGCTTCAGGTTTGGGCATTAAGTCTCCATCTCAAAACTTACACTCTCTCACACTGTGAAACTGCGATTAGCAGCCAGTGTTGTACAATACTCGAGGCACCAAAGACAGCTCAGGCACAGCTTTAACATTGTCCCAGCACTTACTTGAACAAAGGGTTTTTAGGCCTTTGTGGCTTCTTCTTTGCGAAGAACGCTGCAAATTCTCTCCCAGAGCTGGCGTAGCTAAGCTGGGTGGATGGCTCCGAGGCAGTGCGGGTGTTCTTCATATCCAGATATTCTGTCAGCAGCATCTGCGAACAGAAGGAAGGAGAACTCAGCATTCAAAATAAAACAGCATTATTATGTAATGTCTAGGACCTTTAGGTACCCTGTAAGACTGGAAAATTAATAAAAATCTCAAAAATTTAATTAACAGAAACCTAGCTTTATTTTCAGAAATGTGATCCTAGTGACTTATATGCCACTGTCACTAATTTGGTAAAAGCTCATTTTGCATTACTTGACCAACTCAATCTGCTACAAAACCCTGATGGTCCCAAAGGTAACTTGTAAGAAGTCCCCACTCCTCCCAAAACTGATTCTATCAGCAGCAGTAACAGGGATGTGGTGGGTGGGTTGCTGGCTGGCCTTTACAGACTGATTACACACCACAGCTCTTAAAAACATAAAGGTTAGCAAAATTGATCTGTTCAGTGACAAAAGCATATTTTATATATGTGTATGTATGCCTATATATTTTCTATATATGTAGAAATATAAAACAAGTATGTGCGTGTTCGGGTGCATGTGCTGCAGGTCACGTATGCTGTTGGAAAAAATCCTGGGAATGCTGCAAAAATTGCCCTTTAACAGCTCTCAAAGCAAATATGCTTCTTTTACCACTGAAAATATGAATTCCCACAGCCATCAGTTTTGCCAACGTAGTTTAGGATTGATTTTCCTCTAGCCCAGTATACTCAGTGAGGGGTTGGGGGGTCCCTGTGTGAGATGAGGGTCCCCTCTGTGAAACCCTTGCAGCCCTGAGCAGTGGCCTGATTTTTGATGCTGTTTAAGCAACTCCGTGGTACAGAAGTAGAAACAGATTCCAAGTCATTCACTTTTAATTTCCTTGTGTCTGCAGATGGAAAGAAACCCCTTAAAAATTAACTTTTGTCAGTGCATTCAGAAAGTCACTGTTTATTTTCAGAAAATTCTACCTACTCGGAGGCTATTAGTAATGTGTTCCATTTTAATAATTAGCTAGTCAAAGCCCATCAAAGAGAGTTGTCTGTAATGAAAGGAACACATCAGTACTGTGCGAAGTTTAAACAAATTACATAGGAATAAATATCTAGGCAAATGGTATCATGCCCCTAATTAGAAACAATTCAGGATAGCTTGAGAAAAAAAAAAAAAATACAAACACAAAGAAACTTCGACTCCTAAAACATCTCAATTAAAACTTTACCTGAGCGCAAGCTTTTAAAATGCATGCTTATTGTTAAGAGTAAAAATAATCACTGCGCTAATTTTTAACAGTAATTTACCAAATCCGTTTGTATTCGCCTATTTGCATTTCATCTTCTCTACTTGAATTAACAACCCTAAAATCACCACAAAAATGTAATTAAACCCTCAAACTTAATCAAGTTTTAAAAAAAAGAAAAACACTTAGCAATTTGTACTTCCATTATGGATGAAACCTATTTAGAATGGATTCCACGACTCTGGTGTCACTTTATATCCAGGACTAGGAAATGTAAAGCGTGTAATACAGTACTTGGCTCCAAGATTACAATAAGCCAACAGAGGTTTGAGCTAGGAACATAATGAATTATCCCTGTTGGTTAAAAAGTGAAACAGAGAAATAGAAGATGAGTTTGCGGTTAGCTATTCAGGACCGTTCTGAAAACACTGCTGATTATGAAAAAGAAGAGAAAATTGTTAATTTATGGTATTGCTAGATAGGCAGGGCAGGATGGTTAGACTCAAGGCTCTGAAAAAGTCAAAAGCTGTAAAAGCAGTGAAAATAGCTGTTTTTGATAACTATTCTCAAAGTTCATCTTTAAGTTATAAAATTGAAGCATAGCAGAAACTGGGCGAGACAGATCAAAGCTCTTTCTGCTCCAGTGCCCTGTATTCAACAGTTACACAAATTCTTCCGAACGAAGTAATTAAGTGTAAGCATGGCTGAGCAGTTACAATACACAGCCAAGTGGGAGAGAAGTTAAGACAGGCGAGATCTTCAACACACAGTACATCTGGCTTATAACTGCAGCACGAAGATTAAAACCCTTACAATTTTTAAGCAATACGATTAACATGTGGGCCAGTCTGAAAATCTTGCCAACTACTTGCCTCAAAAAATAGCCTGAACTTTTCATTTCTCATTGCGTTGTGCAATGCATGGCCTTCACCCAATGTCATCGGCCTCAATTTATTCCCTACGTCTAGGCAGTCCAAGTTATCCAGTTGTTCTGCTCTCATAGTCCTAGTAGAGGATTTTAATAAGTATCATATTTCAGTGTTGGAAGTTGTGGCCGGGCCATGTACTTATTAAAAGCCACAGCAAGCTAGAACTTTAAATCCACTTAAAAGAAAAGAAAAACCAGACATTCTCCTGCCTATCTAAGCAAACAGGAGCTTTCCTTAACCAACGAAGTACGGGATTTCATGATTTGGTCCCATAACACCTGATTAGTAGTTGCTAAGCCATCAATCAAAAACCTTGTTAGACATTAATCACATGGACGTACAGCAAGATTTATGAGTGACTGTAATGTCTGCAACATCCCATTCATCTGTAACAAGGACTTTGACTTTCTGCTCAATGGTTGAATTCTGCCATCCATGTAGTATATTTACATCAATGTCAAACAAATAAAGCCATACATAAAGCAAAAGAACAAAGCACTCTTTCTCCAACTGCTCTTTGGAAATGAAAATGAATATAAAATGTTTTATTAAAAAAGCAATATTTATGGATTTGGAGGCTTAATTAAATTCTCAAATTTCAAAAGGTCATATCAATATGTGTAGTCTACCACGTTGATCTGATAACAGCTTGCACTACACGGTCTTTCTGAACTGCAACAGGGCAAGAACAAAATTGCTTCTGTGTCTGACTGCTGTTTGCACTTGCCACGACTCTCCAGATCCACAGTTTTATTCTTCGGCTGAGCCCCATGAGAAGTTGTATGAGTCGTTATGTCTTATCATGCTCTAGATTGACCTACGAACAAAGCATGGGCAATAAAACATGCCTGGCCACAGGGCGACAGCTAAATTCATTCATTATTTGTACCTCTTGTGAGGTTTTAGATAGGAGGCCTGAGCTCTGAATAAGCTCTAGTCCATCAATTAAAAGCTGCAAATAGGTATTTCACATCCTCATATACTCTGAATTAAGATGGATGCTGCAGTGTGAACAGTTCGCTCCATCAGAAAATCATGACAGTTTCAAACTCTACACCATCAACACTGATTTTCATTATGCCTTCATGTATTTGGGGGGTCCAGGAAACCAGATGAAAACTAGCACCATACCATGAATTTTGCAAGGGTAAATGGCATGACCAGGTAATTACTGGCCTCTCCACCTCATATTGATCAGGGACAAAAACCACAGAACAGATGATAGAAGACTCTATTAAAAAAGAATTAAGGGAGAATAATAGAATTCATGTCCAGCAACATGGATTTACAGAACACAGATCTTGGCTAGCCAGTATTCTTATGATGATGACAAATTTAGCTTTAAATAAACAGAGAGAGATAAAGTGATATTTCCACCAAGGATCTGACAAAAGCCAAACACTAAAAGTCAACACAGCATCTCCTAAAAGAAAAATGGGCAGGTACTTGACAAGATCTTTAACATACAACTAGAAATGAGGAAACCACTGATACCAGATTTTGCAAGGTCCCAGAAATCTTAATTCCTCTTTTCCTTTTATCTTCTGTATTCCAAGGGAAATACAAGACTATTCCAGAATGCTTCTCTTTTGTTGGATAGAAATCTTCTAATTTTCAGCCTAATTTTGGTCTCTCTTCGTTTTTAAAACAATAATAATCAGAAGCAGCTTAATTGGACAATGAAAGCACATACAGGAGTGGCTGCAGCAACCCCTTTGTGGACTGAATGGACCCGAACTTTTCCCATTTCAAATTCCTATGAAAATAATGACTAGAGAAGGTTTGTAATTGATTATGTTTGGGGGGGGGGAATGGTAAATGATAAAGTGAACACAGCATTAACAGAATAATATAATTTTCTTTATTATTGTTATTATTCATAATATAATCAATCTACTGTAAGAATTCCAATATCAGCAGAGGTAAATCTCTACATCTAGGGGAAAAAAAAAATGAAATTCATGATCTATAGGATTGTTGTGTGAAGCTGTGACTCTAGCAAATTTGGGAATATTGGAGATAATCAACAGCACAGAAAGTCCCACTGTGACGTTGGGTATTAGTTAGCTAATTGAAAATGGCTATATAAAGCAGAGAGCTTTGTCAGAAGTAAAAGTTTACAGCATCACTCTGTATTGGTCTCACATCTGGAATGCCAAATGAAGCCCTGGCATTTATAAACAAAGAGAGATCAGGGAAAAAGCGGGTAGAAGGGTGCACAAAAGAAGCCTGAAAGTTACTAAAAGGCTGGAAGGCACGACTTACAGCAAAACACCGAGAAGCCACGAGCTCAGTCTTGTTAGCTTAGCAAAGAGAAGGCTAAGAGGTTACTGGATCAGCCTGCAAGCATGCAACACAGAGGGCACAGAACTGATGAAAAAAATCTTCACTAATGAATTTTCAAAAAAAAATCTAAAGGCTGGAAGGTTGAAGCTGGACAGGCTTTGACGAACGGTTAGGCATACATTTCCAGAGCATAATTAACCACTTACATCAAAGGTTACACCATATTGTCTGTCACTTATTCCCCCAACCCCCCCCGGTCAAGACTGGATGCCTTTCTAAAGCATGTGCCCTCTTTCAAACAGGAATTAATTCAGGAAAGTACCATGGCTTGTTTTACGCAGAGGTCAGACGAGAAGATCACAACAGCTCCTTATAATCTGGGGATCTTAATAAAGCCGTCACACCACTCAGCGCCAGCTCTCAGGCTCCTGCGTGAAGGAACCATCAGTGTTCAAAGTACTATTGGTACACCGCACCTTTAGTCGCCTTTTTGAGTTGATACAGGAAATAAAAACAGCTACTGGTAACATTTGTGTTTGGCGAAGAGGTTTGTGCTAGAGAAGACTTCTCACCCATGCCCAGGCCACCTCGCTCGTACTTTGAGAAAACTGTAAAAACCCAGAAAGAACACTCTCAGCATCTGAGAATGTCTCTACTATTTTGCTATGCAGTACTGGCAATTGAAAACAAGATTTATTTTCAGCTTATTGCTCTGACACACTGGGCAGCTGCAGAAATGTTGGCATGACGCACTGTGGACTCCTCCGGAGTTGTATCAGCCTCCAAGAAGGCTTTGGAGTTACATTTTAGTAAGACCTAGCAGGAGGAATCAGAAGCTAAGACTACAAAGCAGAAGAGAGATTTCCTAATGGGATTTCAATGAGGAAAGTTAGTTAAAAACAGAACAGCAGATTCAAGTTATCCTATATCCCCTGGTTCAATGGGGATGCGAGGACATGCATTGAGGAAAGGCACGACATTCCTCAGAGATGGTGATATTCAGCCATAGATAATTTCAGGGGCAATGAAAGCAACTGCAAATGAATCATGAAAGAAAAAAGCTGGGAGTTCAAGTAGGATGCACTACTGGGACATGCACTTACTTCTCTGTAAACATACGAAAAGAGGCATCGTTCTTGAAGCTCTGGAGACAGGAGGGAACTACTAGCAAAGTGCCAGAAAAATGCAAGACAAGCAGTGACACTCTATGCGAGAGTAGTCTATAGCTAATTACCCAGTAATTTGCTGTATCATAAGTTTTAATAATTAAAATGCTGCAGTAATTGTGGAATTTAACAAAAAAGAAAAAAAGTAACAGTTAATTGAATTCTAAAAGCACCGAACGTTCTGCGTAAGTTGTACCACATCGAGAACAGGGGCCGAGTACACACCTGGCAAACACGACAAAGGAAAAAGCAATAAGGTAAGTCTGAAAGAACAAGAACAATTTTTAGGTGCCGTGAATACTGCTCAATGCTGTACAACCTGCTTTATCTAATCCTCTTGTTGCCCATGAAATTAATTTAACTGAAACATAATAATAAAAACCCTTCCAGAATTAATTCTCTCAAGGCATCACCCAATTCCATTATTGTGCAAGAAGCAAGAATTCCTTTTGTTTTTCATTTTGGGGAAAAAGTAAAAAATAACCCCACAACTATTTAGATAATACTATCATTGCCAGTGCTACTATGTTCATTATCAACGCTAACTGCCAATTAGCGCAACTATTACTGTAGACCTGTGAACATGCATCTACCTCCAGGGAGGAAGGGAGGGAGGGAACAAACCTCAGAAGTACTTTAAAAACACAGCTTCTTAAAAGCTGTTTTAATTGGCAATGAATCGTACACCCGCTCGGATCGCTTTGGAGAGTTTAAAACCAGAACCTTTTCATTTCACAAGCTTTTAGATAACACGTGCGTGGACTTTATAACCTCAGCACCACAGGCTCTGACTCTACTTGGTGTATGGATGCGCTGAAGTCACTTGAGACACATAAACTAATATAATGGGTTTCACAGTTGCTAGCACAGCAAAAGGAGAAACTGTTACGTGCTGTCACAGCCATCAACATCAGGCTGTAGGTTCCTCAAACAAGCCAGCACTGGCCAGCACTCATTTCATTTTCCCACTCTTTACACAAGCTGCCACAACAGCTTACACATCTATCAAGAAAGGGACTTTGGTTCAGTAACAAGTGCCCGGCATAACGATTTAAATAGCGGTGTTTTCTTCAAGTGTTCGCTAATTAACCCTCTGATATATCAACACCCCTCTGACATATCATTATCTGATTGAACAGATTTAAAGTGAAACCCTGGTCCCGCTACAAGTGCCGAGACAAACATCGCTGACTTGTACAAGGCGAGGTTTGCATCCACTGACTCTCAGCCGCTGAGAGCATGAGAGATTGTGTCTTATCACTGACAAACACACAAGATAAAAGGCCTCTTACCGTTACTAACTTCACCCCATTCCCTGTGCCGCATCAATATTAGAAATTTCACCTTAACTTATACTTGTGGCTCAGAAAATAAGCAGCTACAAGAAAAAGCAGCTGAGAGACTATAGCAGGTAACCTTATCTTCTGCAAGATGCGAGCAGGCACGTGATGCCTCTTCTCCAAGTCCTCAAGGGGGGCTTTGCAATTGCTTTCTAACTTTAGTGACTTTAATATCCATATAACCAACAATCCGCTACCAGCTCATACAAAGGTACATGATGAAGGTCATCTCCAGTTTAGTGACGCATAAAGTTTTAAGACATTTTCACTGAAATTTAGTCATCTGGCCTCCATAAAGGAGAACGGGAGCTGGGCTGTCTTTTTTTCCACCTTTCCCAGTAGTTCTGCTGGTTTATTTATTTATTTTAACACAAGAGGAACAAATACTGATGACAAATTTATTTAAGCTACCCGTAGTCAACTTGAGTAACTGGGTCATAAAACAAATGGACAGCATTTATTTTTCTCCAGGCACCTCAGCTGTTCTGCAAATACAGATTATGCTAGCAGAAATGATCCAAGTAACAAGGCCACTTTCTCATTTTGGTATCAGGCCCTTAACACCAAAACAAAACAAAACCAGAATAAAGGTGGGCGGCATGGGAAGCCAGTCGGGATTATTCATTTCCTCCAAAGAAAATCCACATTCGGATGCATGCTTCCATAGTAAAACAGGCTTTTCATCTGTACGACAACAACTGGAATCAGTGAGACCTACACATTTACACAGCTTGGGGGGGTTGGTTGAATATTGCTCAATGCTTAGGGAAAAAAATAAAACCTTTTGCAATTTTTGACAATGTCGAGGTTTAACCCCAGCCGGCAACTCAGCCTCACAGCCACTTGCTCACTCCGTCCACGTCGGGATGGGGAGGGAATCAGAAGAGTAAAAGTGAGAAGACTCATGGGCTGAGATAAAAACAGTTTAATAGGTAAAGCAAAAGCCGCGTGCACAAGCTAAGCAAACCAAGGAATTCATTCCCCACTTCCCATGGGCAGGCAGGTGTTCAGCCATCTCCAGGACAGCACGGCTCCATCACGGCTAACGGTGACTTGGGAAGACAAACGCCATCGCTCCCAACATCCCCCCCTTCCTCCTCCTCCTTCCCCCAGCTCTATACGCTGAGCATGACGTCCCATGGTCTGGGATATCCCTTGGGTCGGTTGGGGTGAGAAGCAGAAAAGCCCTGGGCTCTGCGTAAGCACTGCTCAGCAGTAACCAAAACATCCCTGGGTTATCAACACTGTTTCCAGCACAAATCCAAAACACAGCCCCATACTAGCTACTGGGAAGAAAATTAAGTCTATCCCAGCGCAAACCAGCACATGCAAGTAAACCCAACTGGCTTCTGGGCAGTAATCGGTAATTGTTAGGACTGTTTGACGACTATATAAAAACATACCTGTGTGTATATGTGTATAAATATATGTGTGCGTGTGTATAAGTGTGCATTTATGTATATATGTATACACATACGTACACACACATGTATATCTTTAGCACATGGTCCTTCTGATATGATTGATGAGAAGTTGTAAAATACATATGGTCCAGTATGATGCAGAAGAAGGATAACTAGCCAACTGTATGCTAAAATGGACCAAAAAGCAATGAACTTCATCAGAAAGATGTAATTACCACCTGCTTCATAGACGGCACAAAATGAAGTATTTTCCTGCAAGATTAAAACACGCTGTCTTTCAGTTTGACTGGACTTTCTTTTGTTCATGTAGCATATAAAAAGGTCAAGGAGGAGTGTAAGAGTTGAACAGGTAATTGAGTGCAGACTGCTGCTCTGCAATTATAATTTAGCTAAGCTTCACTGGTTCTGCACATTTTGGAGGTGGGGAGGATACAGTTAGAAACTTACGTTTATAACTGAAGTAAAGCTAAATATTTTTAAATCACAAAGAAAGAGGATATATTCGCTCACGTTTAGTGTCTACTATACACCCACCTTTCAGAGCATCCTCTGTCTTGGGGAAGAAATGTGCAATTCTAAGGCACAGGAGAAATAGTGCTAAGCTTAACCCAACTGATCTGAGCTTCTGCTACTCAAACTGGCACATACAATACAGCAGCAGCAAAGGGAGGAAAAGGCAGCATGCTGTTTAAATACCAACCATGTTAACTCATGGATTATACAGCACACTTCATGTATTTCATGCCTTCAACTAATTGCTTAAGACATCCTGCTCTAGTGTAGATGGTAACAGTAGTGTGCCCTCAGTCTTCATTAAATGCCAGCTCTTAATAACAGACTCCAAAAGGGCTTTAATTGCATTTAGTCGCAGCTCCTGAACTTTAAAAGTTGTTAATCAGATTTCTATGTAAATGGAATGACGATTAAAGGTTAAGTACAGGTTTCTGAAATTTCAGCAGTTGAAGACGTATTGCCCTTAACAGGAAAGAGAAACTACCAGCCTTGACAGGAACTAAACATCTTAATTAAATACTCAGAAGTACAGTACTTATTTCTGTGTGAAGTTCTATTTTCAAATGTCAAACTTAATCAGGCACTTGACAAAAACATGCAATATCCCTACAGCATAGAAGAACAAAAATGCCTTGGGATTCTTTCCTGAGGAAACACCTGTACATCTCCTGGTCCTCAGCTCCCAAACAAATCCAAATTCTCAAATCCAAATTCTCCAAGCCACTTGTCCCAAACAATGAGAAGGAAAGTTTTATGGCTCTAAAACTGCGGGAGTCCAGCTGAGAAATAGGATACAACATTTTTCAACATGTCAGCTTTTCTCCTGCTCACTCAGTTTATCCCTGTAACAAGCGTCATGCTGCCAAATAAACATAAGGGTCCTCATAAATCTGACTTGCAGAGATTTATTTCCCTTGAGGGTACAGCCCATCAATTATCACCAGTCAAAAGTATAAAAACTTCTTTGTCGGGAGTAAATTTAGTATGTCTGTACGGTGGTCTGTGAGCAGCTTGTTGCTCTGTGTTTTGGTGCCGAATACTACTGAGAGCATCCAGGCATGCTGCTTTCTGCTGCTGAACTTGAACCCTGAGCTACCCAGGACATTCACATCGACCAAGCAGTTCAAGCCCTGTGCTCCCTCCCTCATGCTGCTGCTGGTAATTAATCTAACCTGCACATCCGTAACCTACGGACTCATTATAACAAAAATAAAAACTGAATATGTCAGTTGGACAGAAGTCCAAGCCCCATTTGAAAACTCACTTAAGATTTATTCCAATTAATTAGGATCCCAGTCTCCGATTTCAACTAGTTTGCAGGGATATATGCATTTCATTGTTGGTGTGCGCATTCTGCACTTACTTAGAGGGCTATACAGCAGTGACAAACAGACCTAAGTGGGAACCATGATAGGATACTTCATGCCAAAACATTACAAAATAAGAAGTATTTCATGCGACTCAGGGTTCAAATCCTAATCTGAGTGAACAGCAAGTGCACACGGCATTAACTCAGAGGCTGAATAAGGGACTTCGGGACCAAAGACCTTTGCCTTGGGTCATACAGACACTGGGATCAGCTGCAAGAGAGACTGACCCATTTATTTCACGTGGTAATTTGACTATATAGCAAACAAATTAGCACACATCTTCATATACCATCATGAATGTTAATCAAAACAAAACAAAACAAAAAACTCCCCCACAACTGGAAGTACCTGAGTATTTGTATAACTAGATACAAAACTACACCCATTTCTTACAGAATTAATATTTAAAACTAGATTTTAAGTCTGAGTTGTTTTTTAATGACAAACTACATCTGATCCTAGGAGAATATATTTTTTCCAGTAAGCTTTATAGCAGCTATAGCAACTGCTAGCCCACTGCAGCAGCGCTGTATGGGAGAGAAAAATCAGCCATGAAAAAGTGTGTACAGGGGAGGTGACTATTATACTTAAAACCCAGGGCATGAAAGAAATTTAGCAGTGGAAGCTGCACAGACAGAGTTTGCCTCTAAGCAATATCAAATAGTGAGAAAGAAACAGTGTAAGGAACAATGGAAGTTAATTAAAGTGAGTAACAGAACTGTATAGCCACCAGTTGCTTTATCTTCTTTCAGATCAATTAAAAACTTCATAGTGACTTCAAAAAAGGAGGACAAGCAAAGAAACTTCCACCCACCTCTTCATAATACGCTGCTGTAATAGGAGACATTACCCACAAAAGTGATTTACCAACTAGTGACAGGCATGTGAAGGAGTAAAAGTGGATTAAAAAAAAGGAAGTCTGCTATAGCTAAACCCAGTATTGTTGATTAATTATATATAAAAGGCTTTTAAACAGATTTCACAAGAATGGCTACGACATCACATTTTAAAAAGCCTACGTTTTGTAAATTTTTATGTAATCTCTTGCATTTGTCAGGAATAACGTGAAGACTTCCAGATCTTGCACCTTTCAGAGTTTAGAAGAAGATGGCATCAAACAGCCCTGTTTAACAAGCACCAGACTACCAAAAAATGTTTCCCTGACTGTTTAAACCCGTTGGCATTTTCTAGTTGACCAAATCCTTGAAGATTCAACCACATCTGAATCTACAACTGTGGCCCAGAGGCAAAGGACCTAACAGAGACACGCGGCCCATAAAATGAGTTGTGTGAAGGGTTTATACAAAAGAACAGCTAAATACTAGGGCAGCAAATGTAGGCTTCAGTATGAACAAGCCTAGTGACTCCAAGACGTTGATAAAAGGGCATGTTCCCCTTTGACATCAACCCAGCAGCCACCATTTCAAGCCCAGCTTATAAGGCCACTGACATCTTTGAAATGACATCAGAACTAGAGAACCTCTTTGTCAAACTTACAATAACTATGGTTTTATATTCCTCCCATTCCCAAATGGATGGAAGTGCGTAGCAGTGCAGTGCTCAGCAGTCTGGTTTTGGAGGCTTAATATCACACACTTTAGCAAAAAATGTGCCCCTGACCTTATTCCAGAAATACGTATTTCTGTAACATTTCAGGGTCTTCGACATTATTACAAATATCCTGATGCCAGAGGGGGGAGCTCATAGCATAGAGAAGATTCCCATTTTCAGGCTTGGGGGAAAAAACAATAAAAACTTCAAATTGTTTACAACTCTTGTGCATGAGCCGTTCCAGACTTTTAAAGTACCCATCAGGATTGCTATCCCTTCTGCCTTTTATGCTGCTCTACAAAAGGTACAGCACCAGGCCACCAAAATGCCAACGTTAAGCAGATTATAACGTTTCTGAACATATTCCATTACAGTAGATACTTGAATGCCTTTCTGCATCAGGGAGCCTTTTCCTCCCCCTTTCATGAGCTTATCAAATGAAGCTAAACAGTAACGCTTGCATCTAATGATACTAGGGACCTTGTAATGGGATTAGGAAAAGCACCATCATTAGTTTCAAGGAGGAATGTGACCTTGAAGACATTTATTATTCCGCACTTTAAAGGGATGCAGTAGGAACAATGAAATTAGTTCCTACATAGGGATGAGGAATGGGCAGGGAGAAGCAAGGGGCTTTCAATTCCCAGGTAGACACTGTCTTTCCTCCCATATTTATGGTAGGAAAAAAAGCAAATGGATTACCAGAATGAAACCTGGAACAGAGAAGGAAGACAGACCCTTCCTAAAGGGAGTCTGAAAGGCTCTTGGCTCAACAAAAGCCGGTTTTAACCAAGCATCAAACTTCAAACCACTACATGCAATGGCCAGTATGAAACTACAGTTTCTTCCCCGACACCCTCCGGCACCCACTTATCTGACCCCCAAAAGTCAGATCAGCGAGCGGCACCGCACAAAGCTCCAAAGGTCCTTGCTGGGACAGGGCATGGGGGCTGTGAGCACACAGACATCAATGCCCGCTGAGCTCTGCTTTTTCCACAACCCTGACAGATAGTGTCATTCGAGTCTTCTAAGGGCTCTGCAGACAGCCACACATCAGGACGACTCGCCTGCAATCCCACCTGAGGCCTCCGGTTGGAAAGTGCTGAAGCCCCAGCTTACTTTCTGAAGTACTTCTCAGCAATGAGAATACTCTGCGCCCGGCTGAAACACATTCGATTTGGCAACTGTTCAAATTCTTTTAGATAAAATTTCTCCAGCAAGGCCTGCAACCATTGCTTTTGTTTACTCAGAAAAGCATAAGTGCTTCTGGAATCACTATGTGGCTTCCAATATCCAAACCAATCATGCATGTCATTGTTTCCTTTGGTAAAAACATTTCTTTAGATTGCCAAAAGGAAGAATAAATGCAATAGCAACATTTTAAAGCTAAGAGCCTGACAAAAAAAAAAAACACTTTGTATTTTTACAGGATCTAAAGCAAACAATATACTGGTACTGTTGCTCAGAAAGGAGCTGCACCTGAACAGCACTGTGGCATCTCCATCCAGCCTTTTACTACCTTACTGTAAAACACCTCTCTTTCATTCTTCGAGATGCAGGATGTGAATTTGTCCATATTTTCCCCAGCAGAAATCTCAGAACCTGGTCCCTTCTACTGAAATTCTAGCGTACATGAACATCCTGAGGCTACTGCCATATAGTCAGTTTTTAATGATAATATTCTTCTGTTGCACTGCTACTGCACAATAGAAGTGGGGATTTGCTTTGTTTGTTTTGAAAACTGAAAGAAAACCAGTGCAATGTATCAGGTCAGAAAGCAATCCGGTCCAGAGGGCTGGATATTTGAATTCAGGTTCCAGCTCTGGCTCCAACCTCTCTGAATATTCATTTTACTGGTGCATGGTATTGAACAGCATCAAAGATAGGGACGGGGACAGATAAGTCCAAACAAAAACTACACTGTCCGCAACAGGGGCAAAAAGGCAGAGTACGTTTGTGTAACACCTTAACCCTTACAAAAGCCAACGCTAAATCCTGCACCGACATAAAATGCTAGGTTCACGCTGAAGTCTTTGCAATGCGTGTGAAACTGGCAGGGTAATGCCACTGGGTGGAGCCAGGATAAAGCAGATGGCTGCAACATAAATTTCAGCACTCTGCCAATTTTGCTACCACTTAAGTGCTGGCTTTCTCAAAAGAAAAGCTGCCGCTGCCATGGCAAATTCTGTCCTTCGAGATTCAACCAAACCCCCTGTACCAATTCCCTCCTGCTCCTAAATTTCAGAGATTAAAAGTGTATTTATTTACTCAGAACGCTGCACAGACACCGGCCATCACTTCGCGCTACCGCAATTATTAAAACAACCTTCTTGCATCCCCTGTAACACCACAAAACAAAAAAAACAGAGGGCTGTCAGATTCAGTGATGAAGGGACTACCTACCATTTCAAGCTTCTGGTTATTCATTTTAAAAATCTATTATGCTGTAATCTGTAAAGCCCATCCTTCACGGCACAAGACTGCAGTCGGACATGCAGACCTGACTCAGTAATGCAAGTCTATGTGTCCAGTTATGCTATGGTACATTTAACATATATACATATAACTTGAAAAAAAGTTAAGTACTGTATGCCTTCTAACCATGAACAAGAGTTAGAAGAAACGAATAGACAAAACCTACATTAACTTGTCTCCATTTCAGATAATTCCTTGTGAGGTTTTTTAAGACATTTGTGACTCACAAGGGAGTCTGTAAATTTACTGTCTTCTGCAAGCTAATAATGTTGGCAGCTATGAGTTACCTATTTATTGCTGTGTGATACCAATCTATCTTCAATGGATAAGAAAAGCTGTTACTTAAGAGTTCTCCCTCCCCCTTTTAGCATGCACAGCTTCTAGCGAATAGAATTTTTTCAAATGCAAAAAAACCCAAGTTAAAAAAACCCAAAGCAACAGTCTCCACAGCAGTTGATAGAAAAGAGAGGAGGTGGATAGAAGAAGTTAAATTACTCAGCTGGGCAACGTGGCAGGGAGATTTGTCACTTTTATTTACAACTGATAAAATCGGGAGGCTTTGGAGAGACCACACAGGATGGAAGAAAGCTACTGGACCAGGAATCAAAGAGATCCAGAGCATATTTTCAGTTCATGTATCAGTTTGCAGCATAACCTTCATTTCTTCTCTTTCTCAAGCCACGTTCTTTGTCTCAAGCAACATTTAACAGAGAATTTTTTCTGAATATCTCTTCAGTGACAAGTATACTAGGGGTCTGATCTCTGCTGGACTCTCTTAATATTACCGAGATGCAAATAAAAGCGGCACTGAGAATAGATGTATCTGTAACATGGCTCCAAGGAGGGCAAAAAAATCCAGAACCACAGTTACCCCCTACAAATGCAGTGCTTCCCAAGATAAGATGGTAAGTGAGAGTAGGTTACAGTCAAACAAAGAAAAGGCAACAGCACATTTTAAAATGCACTGTGCACTTTAAAACCTACAGACTTACAAATCACTGTCAAGTATGAGCCAGCAGCTCCCAAGTGCTTCCTTATTCCCTTCCATTAGTCTGCTGCTTTTCCCCCGATCCTATCAGTCATAAATGGAGGACTAATATATACCTTTATTTTCAAAAAGTTTAAATGCATCACAGTCCAAGTGTAAATAATTTATAAATCAAGGCAAGTAAGATTCTGGTACATGGCTGCAATGAGGATAAAGCTTTTAAGAGAAGGAAGATGCGTGCACATCCATATAAACACACACACAGTTCGCCACTGCCAACGAAGACTTCACAAGGAAACCACCACTCCCCCTCCCTCCTCCTTCAGATTCCCTTGATTTTAATATTGGTCCTTCAACCAAAAGCTCATTACTAATCCAATTTTAATGTCACTTGAATTCTTACAAATAAGGAGACCACACAGGGAGCTGATGATTTTAATTCTGGCACTTAAATCAGAAGTGTGAAGTTAAATGCAACGCATACCCTCCCCCTTTCGTTAATTCTACGTTTAATTGCAATGTCTTGTTCTTCGAAATCCCAACTTGCGAGGCAGTATTTAGAACTAAATCAAACAGGCAAAGTTTCAGGCTTTGATAACCCACGAGCTCGTGGATTGGCTCTCTCGCATCTCATCCATCATTGTGGATGGCAGCACTATAATCCCAGTGATTTTCCTGGAATCACAGAAAATTGGAAGAGACCTCAAGAGATCTCCTAGTCCATCCCCACACCCCAAAGAACCTGTTATGTTGTCATGTCTGACAGATGCTTGGAAGTTTTTAAGGATGCTACGCAACAACAATATAACATCCCTAAATCATTCGCTGCTTACATACACTACCCATTAGGTTAGACATAAAGACAAGAAATGTTCAAGGCTCCCTTGCCAGTCTTTAAACTCAGTACTTCCTATCCGATCATATCCTGGAAAACATATGATTCCACTCCTCTTTTCAACTCTCTTGATATATTTGAAAGCAAAGGCCTCCCTCCATCCCTTCCTCTTCTTATCTGTAAGTAAATGGATTGTTTCTTTTTAACTCAAGCTTTTTTTTCCTAAATCTGCGATCATGCTGGTTGATCTCCTTTGAATTCCCCTCCCTGTTCTTTGGCTTCTTCCTTGAGACCAGAGTCAAAGAGGACATAGGACTGCAGCTGAAATCTTTTCAACAATGACTAGAACAGGGTTATTTCCAGATGTCCTGCAGGCCATGCTCCTCTGGTACTCAGCAGGGCAATACTTGACTTTTTTCGGTGACATACTGATTCACATCTCATTTGTAATGCCATGTACCACACGACTCCTTGGCGAAAGATGAGACATACCCAACTCTTCACTTCACATCCATACACGGAAACAGCCAAATGCATACCTCTCCTTTTAAATTTAGTTTATTAAGATCTTCCAAATTCCAATCGTATTCTCCAACATGCTTCCAAGCCCCGCCTTCCAGCATTGTATTGGCACATTTTATGATTCTCTGCTGCATTATTCAAGACATTAACAAACATATTGAATAGCATCAAGCCCCCGACAAAGCACTCAAAAGAGCCATTAGATAAATCCCTTAATAGCAAACCCTTTGCAACTTCTCCTTTCCAGCCAGTTGTTTACCCCACCTCATTACAGTTTTATCTAAACCATAGTTTCCAAAGTCAATTATGAGAAAAAGCATATGAAACACCAGTAGAAGGCTTACTGTCACCAGGACATAGGCTACCCACTGCTCCTCCCTCCTCCATAATCCCTGCCACCAGCTCTCAGAAGGAAATTAAATCAGTTGACAGCTTATGCTTGACATACAGCAATAGTAATTCTTCCTCTGATTTTATATATTACTTAGACAGTTTATGGGTTTCTACATTTTTTTTGAGAAGTCAGTTAACTGCTTCAGAAGTCCCTGGGTTCTCCCCCTGTTTCCCTGGCTCCTTTTTTAAAAGGCTGTGTCTAGATTCTCCTTTTTATGGTTTCCCAGAATCTCCTGAGATTTTTGAAAAATGTTATTCTCCTTGGATGAAGGTGTTGCTTATGCTATGATTGTCACAGAGCAGAAGGGAGAATAATGATGATGACCAAGGGTAGGTTATTGGGGGGGGCGGGGAGAAGACAGAGATAAAAATAAAATAAAATACCACAAGTCCTCTAACCCCCTCAGTTAAATCCAGCAGGGTTCTTAAAGGTAAGGGGAGACTGGGCAAGACCCACTGAGAAAGCCCGGTAAAGTCTTGCTGCAACTCAATCCTTGGTTAGCCCTTGTAGAACGGGAATCTGTAATCGATACGTAACAAAGAAAGGAGGGAAAGGGAAGAAGAAATACATGCACATATTGAAAGAAAAAAATCAGTGAATTTTGGAAGCACTGTATCTTTTCATGTCGTAAAACATAATCCGCCTTTAAACTACTGAATTGCAGAAAAAAGTTATCCCATAATTGCTACACGTTTTGCCTGGGATTTGTTCTGAGGCTCCTCGCATTGTCGTTCGTTAACAGCACGACGTATTCTTACACTCCTCTGACAATACACAATTCAGTTCTTTTTCAGCTGCTTAGCAGATGGCATGCGAAAAGCCTGGTTTTCTGTGGCACTGGTTCTCACAGTTGATTCATCTCATGTATATCGCAAAACATAAGCTCTGGCTGAAGCGCCTCCCATGGTCAGGTCATTGACAGTACTACTCTCCTCTGCAGGTTTCTATACATTTATTATCCTGCAGTCTTTTGCTCAGAGGCAGCCCTAACCAGGTCACATATCTACACCAAACCTCCAGAAATGCCCAAAGCTAAATTTTAATCTGCCAGTAAAAATGTGAATTATCAAGGTTTTAGAGAACGAAAGTCAGACAACAAAAAAGCAAAGCTCTCACACAGGCAATCAGGCTAAAATGACACCTAATCTAAATGGCTACTTTTCCTATTCTCAGCATGTTTCCTGCATTTAGAATTTTTTTTCTTTAAGATTTGGTCTTTTTCTCTGAATGGTCCCGATTTACTCTGGCCACTTCTCTAACAATTGATTCAGTATTAACCTTCCAGAATGAAGAGCATAAAAAAGGACAATTTCCTCCCCACACATCAACCTATCTTCACTCTGTTTGGGTTTGTCAAGTGGCATTAAAGAAGGTATATGCAAAACAAACATAAAAAATGTTTTGTCGTTAAGTTACACAGTCTTGTGCCAATGGATTTCATAGTATTTTATTGAGATTTGTCCAACTTTTCGAATAAGTATCGATTTCCTCAGACTTGAATTCATTTATGGTACTGCAGAAGGAGGGATAGCAGGGTGACACCTAGTACCAACTTGGATGAAATTCCCTGCAAGCAGAAAAGGGAACCCACAGAGAAACATCTAAAACACATTGATTTGATTTCTCTATTTGTCCTGGTTTCAGCTGGGATAGAGTTAAATTTCTTTCTAGTAGCTGGTATAATGTTATGTTTTGGATTTGGTATGAGAAGAATGTGGATAACACACTGATGTTTTCAGTTGTTGCTGAGTAGTGTTTAG
>JANHGO010000069.1:3124222-3151779 GCA_024606505.1 Aquila spilogaster
GTAAATGGAA
The DNA here is from genome assembly GCA_024606505.1 of Aquila spilogaster. Lineage (NCBI taxonomy): Eukaryota > Metazoa > Chordata > Aves > Accipitriformes > Accipitridae > Aquila > Aquila spilogaster. The sequence continues at coordinate 3,124,233 of JANHGO010000069.1, forward strand.
TGACGATTAAAGGTTAAGTACAGGTTTCTGAAATTTCAGCAGTTGAAGACGTATTGCCCTTAACAGGGAAGAGAAACTACCAGGCTTGACAGGAACTAAACATCTTAATTAAATACTCAGAAGTACAGTACTTATTTCTGCGTGAAGTTCTATTTTCAAATGTCAAACTTAATCAGGCACTTGACAAAAACGTGCAATATCCCTACAGCACAGAACAAAAATGCCTTGGGATCCTTTCCTGACAAAACACCTGCAACATCTCCCAGTCCTCAGCCCCCTAGCAAATTCCAGTTCTCCAAGCCACTTGTCCCAAACAATGAGACAGAAAGTTTTACGGCTCTAAAGCCGCAGGAGTCCAGTTCAGAAACAGGATACAACATTTTTCAATGTCAGCTTTTCTTCCGTTTGCTGGGTTTATCCCTGTAACAACAGTGTCACGCTGACAAATAAACATAAGGGCTCTTTATAAATCTGACTTTGCATAGATTTATCTCCCTCCAGGGTACAGTCCATCAATTTTCACCAGCGAAGAGTATAAAAACTTCTTTGGTGGGAGTAAATCCAGTATGTCTGCTCCGTGAGCAGCTGTTTGCTCTGGGTTTTGGTGCTGAATGCTCACAATGACCTGAGATGTATTTCAATTAACTACGATTCCAGCCTCCAATTTCCATTCACTTGCACAGACATCAGTTCTGTCAGCAGTACATGTCCTGCAGTTATGTACAGGGCTGTACAGCAGAGAGAAATCAACCAAAATTGATCGGGATCCACGAACAGAGACTTTATGACGAAGTATTACAAAGTAAGAACGTCACACAGCTCAGGGTTCAAATTATAATCCTGGTGAAGAGTAACTGCACCCAAGGTCATCCCAGAGACTGAGCAAAGGACTTCAGGATCACTGCTTTAGGTCCCACACACACCAACTGCCACAGACTGACCCACGTGTTTCACATATGACTACCACATATTTTCATAGTGAATATGCATGGCAATATGCAAAAATGAGCTATTTGTACAACTGGATACAAAAGAGCACTGGGTTCTTAAGAGGGTTAATTTTTAAAACTGGACTACGAGTCTGCATCATTTTTTAATGACAAACTCCACCTAATCATAGGAGAATTTGTTTTTCCAGTAAGTTACATAGAAGCTACAGTAACTGCTGGTCTACAACAACAGTGCTGCAAGAGACGGAAAAATCAGACCTGGAAAACTTGTACAATGGAGGTGACTATTATACTTGCAACCAAAAGCATGAAAGAAATTTAGCAGTGGAAGCTGCAGAGACAGACTCTGCCTTTAAACACTACAGCATAGTGGGAAAGAAGTAATGTAAGCATCAATGAAATTCAATAAAAGTGAGTGAAAGATCTGCGCTGATCAATAAATGCTTTATTTTCTTGGAGATCAATTAAAAACCTCATGACAGTGACTCGAAAAAAGGAGGGAGAGTAAGGAAACTCCCACCCGTAACACACAGCTGTACTAGGAGGCATTACCCACAAGTGATTCGCTGATGAGCATCAGGAATGGGAACTGAAAGAGGCTTAAACAAATCTGCTGTAGTTAAACCCAGTATTGTTGCTTTATTATACATAAAAGGCTTTTAAACGGATCTACAAGGAACAGTACAACGGTGCACTTAGAAAAGCCTACCGAGGAACTTACCAAGCGTAATCGCCAGCATCTGTCAAAATTAACTTGAAGACTTTTAGATCTCACTCCTTTCTCAAAGTGCCTTAATAATAAGATCACTCCAAGCAGCTCTGCATAGCAAGCACCACACTTCGTAAAAAAAATGTTTCCCGTGCTCTTTAAATACACGTTGGCACTTTCTAATTGCCCAAATCCTTGAAGATCCAACCACATCTGGATCTACAACTGTGGCCCATAGGCAAAGCACCTAACAGAGAGAAACGGCCCATGAAATTAGTCGCATGAAGGGTTTATACAAAGGAACAGCAAAATGCTACAGCAGCAAACGTAGGCTTCTGTATGAACAAGCCTAGAGACTCCAAGACATTGACAAAAGGGCACGTTCCCCTTTGACATCAACCCAGCAGCCACCATTTCAAGGCCAGCTTATAAGGCCGCTGACATCTTTGAAATGACATCAGAACTAGAGACCGGCTTTGTCAAACTTAACAATAAGTAAAATTTGATATTCCTCCCATCCCCAAACAGATGGAAGTGTGCATCAGTGTGATGCTCTCCGCAGTCTGGGTTTGGAGGCTGAGTACCACGCTTTAGTAAGAAATTACCACTGATCGTATTCCAGAAATGCATGTTTCCCTAATGCTTCAGGGTCTTTGATGTTATCACAAACATCCTGATGCCAGAGGGGGGAGCTCATAGCATAGGCAAGATTCCTGTTCTCAGGCTTTGGGGGTAAAACAATAACAATTTGAAGCAGTTCAAAGCTCTCCTGTATGAGCCATTCCTTCTTTTTGAAGTACCCATCAGGACCACTACTCCTTTGCCTTTTATGTCGCTCTACAAAAGGTACTGCACCGGGCCACCAAAACGCCGACGTTAAGCAGATTATACCATTTCTGATCATGTACCATTACAGTAGACACTTGAATGTCTTTCTGCATCAGGGAGCCTTTTCCTCCCCCTTTCATCAGCTTATCAAATGAAGCTTAAACAGTAACGCTTGCATCTAATGATACCAGGGACCTTGTAATGGGATTAGGAAAAACACCATCATTAGTTTTGAGGAGGAATGTGACCTTGAAGAGACTTCTTACTTCACATTTTAAGCGAACACAGCAGGAACAGTGAAATAAATTCCTAAAGAGAGATGAGGAGTGGACAGGCAGAAGCAAGGGACCTTCTTTTCCCAAGTAGATCCTGTATTGCTCCCACACTAATGTCACATGCGGAAACAAACTGATAACTACATCACATTCTGGACCACAGAGGGGAAAGACAGACCCTTTCCAAAGCCAGTTTGAGAGGCTATTTGCTTATCAAAAGCATTTTTTAAGCATCAAACTTCAGACAAGCAAAGGCCAGCATTTGTATCACGGCTTCTTCCCTGGCACCCTCAGCACGCAATTCTCCTTCCATACACAGCACTGAAGTCCTCGTGGCATTCAGCACACAGTACCAATGTTTCCTGAGTTCTCTTCTTCCACAACCCCACCAGTAAGCATCCTTCAGCTCCTCCTAAGGGTGCACACAGGGACAACTCCCTGCTACCCCATCTGTGGCCTCCAGTGGTAAAGTGCTGACCCCTGAGCTCATTTCCAAAGCGCTTCTCAGCACTGAGGATGCTCTGCACCCTGTTGAAACGTATCTGATTTGGAAAGCGTTCATCAGAGAGAAATTATTTTAGATAAAATTTCTCCAGCAAGACCTGCAACCATTGCTTTTGTTTACTCAGAAAGGCGTAAGTGCTTCTGGAATAACTGCGTGGCTTCCAATATCCAAACCAATCATGCATGTCATTGTTTCCTTCAGTAAAAACATTTCTTTAGATTGCCAAAAGGAAGTGTGAATGCAATAGCAACAGGAATCCATTTTACAGCTAAAAGCCTGAGAAGAAAAAAAAACAACAAAAAAAAAACCACCACCACTAAAAACAACACTTTCTATTTTTACCATTTCTATAGGCTCTAAAGCAAACAACACTACTGCTCGGAAAGGACCTCCTCCTAAACACACCACGGCACCTCCATCCAGCCCTTTACTACCTTGCTGCAAAACACTTCCTTCGTTCTTTGAGATGCAGGGTGTGAATCCATCTGTATTTTCCTCAGCAGGAAGCCCCTTGAGCCCGGTCCCTCCCAGCAAAACCCCGGCTCGCAGGAACATCGTGTCAGGCTATGGTCATACAGTCAACTTTTAATAGTTGCCATTTGCACTGCTATTACACGATTCAGGCAGAGATCTGTTTCGAAAACTGGAAGAAAAACAGTGCAGTGTGTCAGGTCAGCAAGTATACTGCTCCAGAGGGCTGGATCTTTGCAAACGGGTTCCAGCTTTGGCTGCACTCTCTCCAAATACATATTTTAGTGATGAATGATTCATTTTAGGGGTGAATTATTCATTTTAGTCTGAACAACTTCAAGTACGGGGACCAGGACAACTGAAGTCCAACCAAAAGCTCTGCTGCCTGGGACAGGAACATACACAAGTCAACACTCACCCATGTAACATCCCAGGTTCACGCAGAAGTTGCAGTGTGTGTGAAACTGGCAGGCTCGTGCCACTGGGTGGAGCCAAGATAAAGCAGATGGCTGCAACATAAATTTCATATCTGGACCAATACTGCTACCATTTAAGTGCCGGCTTTCTCAAAAGAAAAGCTGCCACTGCCATGGCAAACTCTGTCCTCTGAGGTACAACCAAACCCGTGCCGTCACTCCTGCTCCTCGGTTTTGGCAATTAAAAATGAATGTATTCAATCAGCACATTGCACAGACAGACCACCGCTTTGTGCTACTGCAATAATTACAACAAACGCCTCCTTGCATCCCCTGTAACGCCACAGAAAAAAGACACAGGACCATCAGATACATCTCAGCTGCTGAAGGCACCGTTTACCATTTCCAGCTTCTGTGCGATCACTTTAAAATGTATTACGCTGTAATATGCAAAGCTCACCCTTCATGGCACACGACTGCAGTCGGACATGCAAACCTGACTCGGTAATGTTATCACAGATAAGGATGTCTATGGGTTTGGTTACGCTATGGTACATTTCACATATATACACGTAACTTTAAAAATTAAAGTACTGAATGGCTTCTAACCATGAACAAGGGCTAGAAGAAATGAGTACACAAAACCTGCATTAACTTGTCTCAATTTCAGATAATTACTTGTGAGGTTTTTTAAGACACTGTGACTCACAAGGGAGTCTGCAAATTTACCATCTTTCTGCAATCTAATAATGTTGGCAGCTCTGAGAATTACCTATTTATTGATGTGTGACACCAATCTATCATCAATGGATAAAAAAAAGCTTTTACTTAAGAGTTCTTCGTCTCCCTCATAGAATGCACAATTTCTGGCGAATAGAATTTTTCAGGTGTAAAACAAACAAACAAAGCAAACAAATAAACCAAGTTCACAGAAGCTGACACAAATGAGAGGAGATGGAAGAGGTTATGCTACTGAACTGGACGACACTGTGGGGGAGATTTGTCACTTTTATTTACCACTGATGCAACAGGGAGTCCCAGAAGAGATCACACACATGGAACAAAGCTGCAGGACCAGGAATCAGAGAGATCCAGAGCATCTTCTCAGTGCACGTAGCGGTTTGCGGCACAACCTCAGTTTCTTTCACAACCTTTGTCTCAAGCAACATTCAGCAGAGAAAATTCACTATCTGTTCAGCCTCATGTATACCAGGGGTCTGATCTGTGCTGTAGTCTTCTGATATTACACAGACGCAATTAACAAAAATTGCACCGAGAACAGATGCAACTCTGACACGGCCTCAAGGAAGGGCAAAAAAATCCAGGTCCACCACTCGCTCTAAATCCCTTTCAAGCTAGGTGAGAGCAGGCTGCAGTCAAACAAAGAAAAGGCAACAGGCACAATTTTACAATACACTGTGCACTTCAATAACCTACAGACATACAAATCACTGTCAAGCGTGAGCCAGCAGCTCCCAAGTGCTTCCTTATTCCCTTCCATTAGTCTGTTGCTTTCCCCCGATCCTATCACTCATAAATGGAGCCCTAATATATACCTTTATTTTCAAAAAGTTTAAATGCATCACAGTCCAAGTGTAAATAATGTATAAATCAAGAGGCAAGTAAGACTCTGGTATGTGGCTGAAACAAAGATAAACCTTTTAAGAAGAGGAAGATGGAGATGTATGCACATCCATATAAACAAACACACACAGTTTGCCACTGCCAATAAAGATTTCACAAGGAAACCACCACTCCCCCTCCCTCCTCCTTCAGATTCCCTTGATTTTAATATTGGTTCTTCAGCCAAAAGCTCATTACTAATCCAATTTTAATGTCACTTGAATTCTTATAAATAAGGGGACCACACAGAGAGCTGATGATTTTAATTCTGGCACTTAAATCAGAAGTGTGAAGTTAAATGTAGCACATATCATCCCTCTTTTGTTAATTCTACATTTAATTGCAATGTCTTGTTCTTCCAAATCCCAACTTGCAAGGCAGTATTTAGAACTAAATCAAACAAGTGAAGTTTCAAAGCTTTGATAACCAGTGAGCTGGTGGATTGGTTCTCTAGCATTTCATCCATCATTGAGGATGGCAGGACTATAATCCCAGTGATTTTCCTGGAATCACAGAAAATTGGAGAAGACCTCAGGAGATCACCTAGTCCATCTTCATGCCCTAAAGAATCCGTTAAGTTGTCATGCCTGACAGATGCTTGGAAGTTTTTAAGGATGCTACACAACAATATAACACCCCTAAATCATTCACTGCTTACATGCACTGGCCATTAGGTTAGACATAAAGCCAAGAAATGTTTGTCTCCCTTGCCAGTCTTCAAGCTTAGTACTTCCCCTCCTATCATACCCTGGAAAACATACAAGCCCTCTCTTCTTTTCAACTCTTGATATATTTGAAAGCAAAAGACTCCCTCCGCCCCTTAAGCTTTCTCATCTCTAAGCAGATCATTCCTTTTTTAACTCAAGTCATTTTTGCCTAGACATCTGATCATTCTGGCTGATCTCCTTTGAATTCCCTCTGATTGTTTGGCCTTCTCCTTGAAAGACAAAAGCTAAAGTGGATACAGGATGCAGATCTTTCCAACAGAGACTACAATGGGATTATTTCCCAACATCCTGCAGGCCATGTTCCTCTGGTACTCAGCAGGGGTAAGCTTTCAGTTGTTTCTTTTAGTTGCTTTCTTGTTTTTTGTGACATACTCACTCACATCCCATTTACGATCCTCTGCACCATATAAGTCCTTGTATGAATGTGAGAGGTATCCAGCTACTAACCTCATACCTACACAGATACATGCATATTTCTCTTCTAAAATTCAGTATATTAAGACCCTCTAAATACTAATCATGTCCTTCAAAGTGCTTCCAGAGCCCTCCTTCCAGTACAGTATTTGCAAGCTTAACGATTCTCTATTGCATTATTCAAGCCATTAACAGAAATATTGGATTGCACCAAGCCCCAGACAAAGCACTCAAAAGAGCCATTAGATAAATCCCTTAATAGTGAACCCTTCATAATTTCTTCTTTTCCAGCCAGTTGTTTACCCCACCTCATTACAGTTTTATCTACACCACAGTTCCCCAAGTCGGCTATGAGAAAAAGTGGATGACATGCTTACAGACCGCTCACAGTCGCCAGGACATGGGCCACCCACTGCTCCTCCCTCCTCCACAATCCCTGCCACCACCTCTTGGAAGGAAACTATATCAAGTTTATGGTTGACATACAGCAACAGCAATACGTCCTCTGATTTTACATATTTAGGCAGTTTATAGGTTTCTACAATTTTCCTAGAAGTCAGAGTTAAAATAAACGCTCCTGAAGTTGGGGTTCTGACCCTGCCTCTTTTTTCAAAGACTGCTTCCAGTTTCCTTTTTCCGGCTTCCCAGATCTCCTGGAATTTTGGAAGTCATTATTCTCCTTGGATGAAGGTGCTGCTCATGGCATGATCAGCACAAAGCAGAAGGGAGAATAATGATAATGACTGAGGGCTTATGAGAGGCAGAAAGGAAAGAAAAATAAAAACATAAATCTTCTAACCTCTACCACGTAAATTCAACAGGGTTATTAAAGAAACGGGAAGACCGGACTAGACCCAGTGAGAGAGCTCAGAAAAGTCTTCCTGTAACTCGACCATTGCATAGATCTTGCACAACTGGAGTCTGAGTTTAGTACCTAAGAAAAAAAAGGGGTTAAAATGAATAAGAAACACATTTGGATGTTGAAAAAAGAAGGTCAGTGAATTTTAGAGGCACTGCTTATTTTCACACTGTGACATGTAACCCACCTTTAAGCTGCTGAATTGCAGAAAAAAGTTGTCCCATAATCACTACGCATTTTACCTGGGATTTTGTATCTGATTCTCCTCCTATTTTTGTTCATTAACAACAGAACGAATTCTTACGTTTCTCTGTCAATACAGAATTCATTTCTTTTCCAGCTGCTTAGCAGATGGCATGTGAGAAGCCTGGTTCACCGTGGCACTGGCTCTCACAGTTGATTCATCTCATGTATATCACAAAGCGTAAGCTCTGGTGGAAGTTCTTCCCGCTACAAGGTCACTCACAGTATCACTCTCCTCTAAAGATTTCTATACATTTATTATCACACAGTCTTTCGCTCAGAGGCAGCACTAACCAGGTCACGTATCCGCACCAAAACGTCCAAAGTTAATTTTTTATCTGTCAGTCAAATGTAACTGATCAAGGAGTTCAAGGTGTTAGGAAAAGGAATTTCGGACAACACAAAAGCAGATCTCTCACGTGGGCTACCAGGCTAAAACATGACACTGCATCTTAAGTGCTACTTTTCCTATTCTCAGCTTTCACTGGAATTTACTGAATTTTTTTTTCTTTAAGATTTGGTCTATTTTTTTTTTCTCTGCAAGGTCCAGGTTTACTGTGACTTCTCCAACACTTAATCCAGTATTAACCTTACAGAATCAGAGAACTGTTTGAGTTGGATGGGACCCTTAAAGGTCTTCTAGTCCAACTCCCCTGCAATGAACAGCGACATCTACAGCTCGATCAGGGTGCTTAGAGCCTTCCAGAACTAAGATTATAATGAGGACAACATTCTCTTTGCCCCCACCAATCTGTCTTCATTCATTTTGGGCAAGTCAGGTGGCACTTAAGAAGGTATACGCAAAACAAATATTTAAAATGTTTTGTCATTAAATTACATGGGTCTTCCATCACTGGATTACATGGTATTTTCATCAGATTCTACTGACTCTGTCAGACCTATTTATGGAAAGAAGAAACAGAGACAATAAGCTAATGTAGAGCCTGATGAAATCCTCCGCAAATGCTATCCAGAAAATGGAATCCATGAAGAAACACGCCTAGAAATACAGATCTGATTTCTCCATTTAAATTTCATCTCTGTCAAGTAGAGCAGACAAGGAGTTTCTTTATATTCCCTTTATGTGCAAATCTGCACATAACGTGTTTTTGGGAAATATGGACTGGTGCAATATATTTCATGACCAAAAACCTATCCAAGTACCCACATTCTTTAGGCCTTCTCTCTTTTTTAAACCTAAACCCCTAAAGAGATATTGAACCAAGGTGATCAAAACATTAGCAGAGCAAGTTTTAGATTAACTGTAGTCACATGAAAAAACCTACTACTTTGCATTCATTCTGTATTTTCTGACTCTTTGCCAAGTTGAAGACCATTCTTGCATGTTTCTGGAGCAGGAAGAAAACAGGAACTGCCACCCATGTTTCCTATCCTATCCATCACTTTATCACATTCCTAATTTATTTTCTTCTTAATGAAAACAAGTCCTACTTTTTTGCCCTTTCATCAGATAGCAGTTTGCTAGCACTATGACTAGCCCAGCCCCTCCCCTAGCCCCTTCTAGTTCCACAAAACATTTCAAGATGCGCACTGATTATTCAAGGCAGACATCGAGTTGAGGCTTTTCAATACTCCTTTCCATACAGCCAGTATCAAATTTAGTCTGAGTCCAGTTCTTTATGCACTCAGCATCATCTTAGCTTGAGCCACAGCTTGAACATGCAGAGATGCCACTGAGCTTTCTAAATACGACACCCACTTTTCTGTCTTTTGCTAGTTTAGTCACAGGAAGATAATAAAATAAGTTTATTTTCCCCTTCAAACACTCATCTGCTAACTTGTTTAAACATCCCACAGATTGATTAGTCCCTGCTTGTATCACATAACCCTGAAGATTCTACAGCAGGTGTCAAAATCTGCTGTCCTCCTGCACAGTCCTTTCAGAAGACCACTAATAGGTCTGATAACCATCACGCGTGTTATCAGAAAAAGAGTTATCCTTTCCTCTTCTCCGTGTGATCATTTTTCACCAGCTCTTGCTTTATGCCTCCAGCTCACGCTTTTTAATCAGTTATAAGAAAAACAAACACACAAAAATAAAAAACACCAAATCCAATGTCTACTTTGAGTTGTTGGAAAGTTCTTTATCTCTTACAAGTGCACTACGTAAACTCCAGAAGACTTGCAACTTTTTTCCCCCAAAGAAATAATTTCTAGAGCCTTTTGTACGTATAAATCAGACATTGACACTTTTCCCCCTATCCTCAACTGTAGTCTTCAAGGGAAAGTTACTTATCTTAAGGCATCTCAGTGACTTCATACTTTTTCTTCCTAAAAATCTCTTCTGACACATTGCTGTTGAGTTTAATTTAATTTCAAAGTTCCTTCTAAAGCCCTGAGCTCTGCCTGTACATCTTTATCATCAGAAGAGTTTCAGGATAGTTTCTTCATCTACAATTTCAAAACCAAGACTGGCTTCAGATAAATCATTTTGCTTTCCCGATTTATGTTAACACAATCATGGACAATTCAATAAAATCATGTCTTCTGCAGGCAGCTTGCTTTCAATGGACCAAAGATATATCAAATATATTTTATCCCCCAGACCCACAATGGTCATCTGCCTTTCCATTGCCTAATGTGAAAATATGCTTCAGAGTATTAACTCTCCTAAGCTTTGATTTTTAAACTCACCTGTGACAATCAAACCCATCTCCAGCTGTGGCTGCCATACTGTACATCTATCTGCTGCTTTTCTTACCGCTTGAAGAGACATAATTCCGCAACTGGACAACTGAAAAGCAGCAAACTAAGAATTCTGCTTCCTTCCCTTATGTAGGACTTTGCAATTTAACCTTTATTCACCTCCTTTGCCGTCAATTTTCTTCTCTGATACACAGCTTGCTTCTCTGGATGCTTCACGTAATTACACTCTAGGAACAACTACCAGGTGGCTCAATTTACTCATTTTGAACCATTCAGCAACCTGAGATTCAGCCTTAAAACCACTTCTCACCTATGGTGGGCTCTTGAAGCAGCCATTATGAGAACCATTCAAGAACTGCATCATGTAAGTTTGACTCTTCCACTTACTCAACTACAACATTAATAACAGAGGATAGCAGCCACCAATATTTTGTGTTGGCCTCAGAACTCTCCCAAAAAATACACCTCCTTTCCATTTCTCAATCTGGATTAAGAAAACCTGCTAACACACTTCAGTTTTTACAGCATAATATTTTCATCCCTGTATGTGATCCCTCCCCCCCTCCTGTACTCTGAATTTTTATGTCACCAGACAGAGGAATTCTTTAAATAAAGCCATGTTCCTCCACCTCCTACAAAAAGTCTGTCTTCCATGCACAGTCTGCAAACAGCTTTACAGATTTCCACTGACATTTGTCATCTCACCACCTTTGCATAATGCACTCCATATCTTGGTTTTCTCCATCACTAGGGAATCCAACCACCTAATTTTTATTTAACTTGGTTTATAGTTCTGCCTGGTACCTGTTTTTCATTCAGTTGCTTCATCTTTAATTTTTATGTAATTTCATGCATTCTCCTTCCTGCAATATGTCGCTGTTTGTAAGTGATTTGTTCACTGATGGGGATGCTTAGACAGCAAATATTTACCTTACTACTGAAGACAAATTTTTTTGACACCTATCATCACCCAATTTTCATACAGATAAGGAAACAGTCCCTACTGAATTATCATGACAGCTAGATGCATCCAACGTAGTATTCATTCATCCTCCTCTGACTGAAGAGCCATCATGTATTTTAGACATTTACATTTGTAAAGATTAAAAAAAAAAAAAGGAAAATGTTAGAATTCACTGTTTTCGTTGTCACTACTTTTAAGATCATATATTTGTTAAATTTGGTGTAAGGGATTGTTATTCACTTTTCCCTTTAAAAAAACCCACACCATCTCTCTCCAAGAAACAAGCAAAAAACACTTTCTATTCTGTGCCCTTTATGTCTGATCACTGAGTTGTCTTGTCTTAGACATTACCAGACAGATTTCATACATTTCCTTTAATTGCTACTTACATTCCAACACAAGCTTTCTGCAAAGTGTTCCATTTCAATCTAATTGTCTCAACCTGCACTAAGCTCCAAGTCAGCTTTCACAGACAAGCACTTCTGAAGTGCAATTGAAATGATTGTCATCAGCCAGATAACCTTTGGGCTGAGAAAGTCTTCTCTTGTTGGGGGAAGAGCCCATCAGTTTGGAGACGAAAAAATATATATATAAAAAAAAGATAAAACCAGACACTTCTCTACTTTTTTTCCCCACAATATTCTTTAACTTGAGTTCCTGTTAAATATCAACTTAGACGCTTCCCTTCTTAAGTCCTCTTCCTAGTATTTGTTACAGGGGTAGACAGTGACAGGACAAGGGGGAACAATGTAAAATTAAAAGAGGAGATCTAGATTAATGGCGGGGGAAATTTTTCACTGAGAATGTGGTGCGGTGCTGGAACAGGCTGTCCTGAGAAGTTGTAGATGCGCCATTCCCGGAAGCCATCAAGGACACTCTGGTTGGGCCCTGGGCAACCTGATCTAGCACCTGATGTAGTGGTTGGCAACCTTGTCCACGGCAGGGGTTTGGAACTGAATGATCTTCGAAGTCCCTTCCAATCCAAGCCATTCTACAATTCTATGATATCAGGTAGATCTGCGGTCTCTTAGGAATCTGTCCAGCAGGACAGGAATTCAGCGCACCTATGCAGACAGCCTGCTTTTGATGAGGACATGAACACTCGCATTCTTGAAGCAATTAGATGCTCATGTCTTACCAACCAGTTCCCCCCTATTTACGATATACTAATAATGCTACAGCTGAAACTGCAGGAGAAAAAGATTTTATCCATTCATATATGGAAACAATATCACACTGACACAGGTGCCTGGTATTGTCAGTACACCAAAGCCCTCACTTCTTAAGAAACAATGTTTTTAATCCCCAGCATGACAGATTTTGTTAAGTGGATAATGAACTGGCAGCCACAGATCACTCCACATTCACGCTGACAAACAGAGTGAAAATGACCATTCCATTTTCATAGCCTGCAAGTCCCACCAGTGACATTCAGGAAACACACTGAACTCCCAACAGCCGCTCTGAGCCTCGGAGATTCAAGCTGGGTTATTTCCCAGAAACAATATGGAAATAAGCTTCTATCACCTTCTGACAAGAGGTTCTACCTTAGCTTATTACAGAAATATCTTCACCCTGCCAGGTGCTGGGCAGCCTGGCCATTAGCCAGCAAAGCACTTAAGCACGCACACATCTTACAACATGTGAACGGTCCCAATCAAACCATACACCTAATTGCTTTTCTGGATGAGGGCCAATGCACTCAACACATTGCAGATCAAGACCTCACTGACAACACCGATATCCCCATACATGCAAATCTCAGATGAAAAAAAACCACACAGATCCAGTAGCATTCTCAAAGCCTGCTCCCAACTGCCGCTCTATCCGTCTGAACACCAGATAATAACAGATAATTTCCATCCTGTTAGTTCTAAGCGTATGAATGAATCGTTTAACAAGAACGCATTCAAACTTCGACAGATTACGTGACAGATTAATCACTTATCTCTGCAATTCAGGACTTGCAGATCAATATTCGCTAATAAATATCCTTCCACCTCAAAGCGCTCAATTTTCCTCAAATTCTGCACAAGAAGGGTTTCACTGACAATGATGAAATTATAAACAATTTGTTCAATGACAGTGAATCCCCTGCTGTTCTGCTTTCAGCATACGGCTCGGAGAGGAACCCCAAAGTGGAATATTACACATTTCATATTTAAGAACTTCTCTAAGCAAAAAAAAAAAAAAAAACAAAACCAAAAAACCACAAAACAACAAAAAAATAAACACCAGCTTTTCATTCTGTGCTGAAAACAAAGCTTTCCAAAGAGAAAGGAATGCACACAAGTGATCTCAATGAAATAACTCAATTAACAAGAATATCAAACCTCTCCAAATCAGGTTACAGAAAAGGTTTTAAATGGTCCTCTAGATCTTAGGAAGCACAAAACCTTCTCTGACCAAATTACTTTCAATTCTTCACCACTGTGTTCAGAGCGGAAATAGTCACCAACACAGAAAATCAATAGGAAATGTTCCAGACAATGAGGCAGCAGTAAGATGGACCAAAACAGTAAATTCAGGACAGATAGGAGTTTGGGGAATGAAGAAAACAAGTGAGCTAAGCAACACGACAGCTACTGAACAGCCTCTGCATACACCTCTGACTCAAAAACAACATGGCCATTTGTTTAATCAATCAGATCCCAGGAAAATAAAGACATAAAAGGGTATTAGCAGAATAAATCCCTAAAACAAAGCAGAGGATCTCTCTGAATCATGTACTGGAAAACTCAAACATTAAACCACACAAGCCAATACATTACCCTTTACAGCCTTTGGTTCATCACACACTGTCATAAGGCAAACTTTACTTCAAATAAGCAACTTGTCCAAGGTTGTACAGAAAACCAAACGCAGAAGCAGGACTGACTCATGCCCACTGTTCTCCAAGCTGATATGCTGTAATATGATACATATGTACATATGTACATATACATACGTAATGTGATATGTATGTTCTCCAATCTGCTGCTGTACACTCCTCTTCAGACAAGAGGGCTCTAAAAATTATTGCCATCCAAAAAGAGGTCATTTACAGATTTTACATACGTATGTATTTTGCATATTGTATATACATACAAGATCTTCTCCTCGTACGCAAGAAGGCAACGACAAAGTTGCTTACTGTACAACTGTATATACAACACGCATGAATTTTTCAAGTATGACCATACCCTCTGGTAATATACAATCAAAACTGAATAGTTGTGCTCAAGAGAAACAGGAACTCTGGGCATAATCTCTTTTGTGCAAGGGGATGGTCAGTCTTCCATCAGTTCATGGGCTGTTCCGAAGATTGCAAAAATAAACTGAGGTTTAGTGAAGACTTCACAGAAGTCTTCTCAGACTCATTAAGAAGACCAAGTCAGCTTTATTCTGCTAAGCCAGCACATATTTGAAGTGAAGTCTCACAGGCAGTTTTGCTGGCTGGATTACTTGCACAGGCCAAATTTAGCAGGTGCATAAATGCCAGCATCATCAGGATCTTTCTGAGGTGCTGGGACTGATATCAGAGAATCACAAAGGATGGAAAAGAACTCCAAGATCACCAAGACCAACCACCATTTTAATATAACCATCAGAAGTTCAGTACAGCAAAGCACAACAGCTATGAGCTCAGTTCCAGCCTAGAGCATCTAAAAAAAGTCCACATTCACTTCCAAATGATCAGCTTTTCTCCTTGGACAGATTGGCCAATGTGTTATCTTCTGCCGTTGTTCTGTTGTTGCTTTGTGGTTGTTGGTTTTTCTTTTTGTTGTTGTTGGGTTTTTTTGGTTGTTTTTTTTTTTTTTTTTTACTTTTGTTTGGTTTTATTTAACTTTTTACCTTCTTTATCACTACGCAGACGCAATGCCCTCAAAACCCCCCCAAAATACCAAAGTTTGGCACTGTGAAGCTCTAAAAGAGCAATAGCCTTTGCGACCATTGTCAGTGCAACAGAAGCATTTTCACTGGGCCACTGCAGCTCCTCCAACAGCGCGTAGAGTCTTTTCAAGCACATGACGACATAAAATAAGCCAAGTTCCAGAAGTTTCAATTCTGTACTCATAAAGGTAATTCAAGTACCCAAGACATGTTCAAGATAGCAAGTGGAATGCACAGATGCAAGGTAACAGGAGAGCTGGGGGAGTGAGAGAGCCCTGTTAGACAAGAATGAGAACATGGAGCAGAAGAGCTCTTCAAAAGATCTTTCAACCACACGGCCAGCAAAGATTTTACAACGTTCTTCAAAAAGTTTGTTTCTCCACTCCCATTCCACTAGAGAGAGTTACACTGAAGGAGGATACAATTGCACTTCTACTGAATTACCTCTGTATTGAGTCGGAAGACTTGCAAACTGCACTATACATACATCATTAGACCATTCAGCACTATATAGTTATTCTAAGAGTAAAAGCATCAAAATAAAGAAAAAAAACAAAAAACCCAAACCAACAACAAAACCAACCAGCTACCACTTAAATACCACCTGCTCCTTGGTTTTTCCTTTGCCCAACACAGACACGGCTGCACGTAACTATCCAAAGTTCTGTCTACACTGCAGACTGGTTTGCAGATATGAGAGTTATTTAGATGTAAACTGGGGCTAGGTTGAGCATATGGATGACTGACCTCAAACTGCTCATCTCAACTGGCTACGAACTTGTGTCCTGCAATGCAGCTGGTGTTATAGTGGTTGCTGAATGGATTTAACTGAGCTCCACTGCTTTTTCTCATTAAAGCTACTGTTCTGTCATTGTTTTAGGCTGCAAAAGCTACATATTAATCTATTTCTCAGCCAAAAAAAAATCTAAATTAATTAAGTTCCCTCGAGTTAACAATACTGCTCCACCCTGACTGCGTCTGTGTGCTGCACTGCTCCATTTTTCAGCGCTTACCCCTCTAGCAGACACCAACTTAGAATTCTGAGGAGGCTGCTGCTGAGCAAAGTTAAAGGGATGCACACTCACTCTGTGCCACATTTCAGAACAAAGCAAAAATCTCTCTCATGATCATTAACACAACACAATATTATGCATCCAGGTGAACACATCCCTAATAGATCATGTAATAATCTTACACAGACCATGGAGAACTATTACAGCTTGTGTCAGAGACTGTGTTTCTATACCACCAATTATTAAGTAAACCTTTAACTTGATCTTTAAAGATATTGTTAATTATATAGCTCACAGCAAAACTAAATGCAAAAGAAAAGAATGTTTAACAGAACCTTCAGCATGAACCCTTGGCATTAAAAAAGTGCTAACAGAAAATACAAGGCTAGCACTTCTTGCTAATCACTGGAGGCTGAACTGTTGGGAACACGTAACACCAGGTACAGCATGCGATGAACGATACACTCAACATTACAATACACACTTCTCAGAAGGCAGAACACATTTTTTTGTGACCTTGGAGATAAATCTCATAATCTCATTCTCATCTGCACCTGCATTCCTTCATTTGGGTATTTGATGTTTGGATTTTTGTTTAAATGACTTTGTGGGGAATGTCAATACATGTTTAGGTGGACTATAAGAAGTAGGAAATCATTTTGGTTCTGCTCGTGTTTGACTACAGAATACACTTAAGCCGTCAGTGCAAAAACTCAGATTAATATCTAGCTAGTTTTTCAGAAAATGCTATATACACACATATAAATTATAAGGTACAGAGAATACAAATGTAACAGCTGACATGCAGAATAAGTAACAAAAAACATCTCTCAAACTCTGTCTCAGAAGAATATTATATCAGAGAACATGAGAAAGAATGATTCCTAAGAAAGAAAAAGCCACATTTGGGAATGTAAGGACCAAATTCTAACCCATTTTACACAACTTGCAACCACAGAGGATTTAAAGGAATCACAGAGGCTGCAATCAAGGGAAGCCTGAATTCTAAGATGCTGTACAAATTTCTACGAATCACATCTTCTGAAGTACTTTTAGGCAGATGTATTAAAGTAACAGCCAAAAGATGCAGAGGCTTTATTCATCTTTTTGAACAGCAAAGATATTAAGGTGTCAAAACCGCAATGGTTATCACGAGCACAAAGAGGGTCACAGATCTGCTAGCTGCTGGTATGACGCATCACTGGTGAAGTTAGCGACAGAAGCCTCTCTTCTTCAATACGACTTCCTCCCACAAAGCTGAATCAGAAGGATGTTCAAATCTGGACTGCAGCATGAAGTTTTCCACTTAGCAGCAGCAGAAACAAAGCCTAACTACGCACTTTAAATTACTTTCACAGTTTAACTGCAGCTACAAGTGCCTCATCCCCCTGCAATATTTATTTCTTAGTATTCCTCCAAGCACAAAGGCAAAAGTGAAGATCTGAAGCGTATTTGTAAACGTATTTCCTAATTGCCTGAGCCATGGATGTTAAGCACTGAAGAACCATGAAATGTGTTGGCTTTGTTGAGATGAAAGACATGGCACCTGTCCTATTGGAAATAAGTGTCCTTTACAATAGGTTACTCAACTACATTTACCTTGCAACACAGAAGGAAAATGAAGCTTTAAAGTGAAAATATGGCAAATACAAAAAGAAAATAATATATAAAAACACGCGTGTGTACAACTGCTTGTCTTACACAACACCAAAGAGCTCCAAGCCATGCAGATTTAATAACAGCACATCAGTAGAAACATACACTCCATTGCTCGTCATGGATGGAACTGCAATAGTGGAACTGCATGTTAGGTACCACACTGAAGGACATGGCTAGATCAGTCAAATGCAAGGAATCTGTAGATATTAGCAAGGAGATGAGCAGCACTTTCACCATTACATCACAGAAGTTTTAGCAGCACTCTCCACCACAGTCACCACATCCAAAGATCTTTGGTAATGTCTTAATTTTTCCACCATTAGGATCAAGACAGGATCTAAAGAAAAGACATCACCATGAATTAAAGCAAATTATCAAGAGAGGTTAGCATGAGAGAACAATTCAAAGGCACCATCATTTATCACTCTGGCAGGTAACGTGGTTGGGAAATGCAGTTTTTCTAACAGGGCATCAGGCATGTGACACACTGATTAAACTGCAAGGGAACACAGCACCAAATCACTGTAATAAAGTGAGATCATCCTTTTATTGCATCCTAGCTAATCATGAGCAAGTCTGCTTGTTTTATTTCATTGTCCTTTGTGAATAAAAAGGGAATGGTTTTTGATATTATGCTTAAGGAACCATTCTGATTTACTGACCTGCTGGGAGGTCTAACTGATTCGGGTTGTTCTCCTGGTCACATGCAACAACTTCTGACTGCTTAAGCCTGGGAGGGAAAACTAATGACACGATTAACCTTCCTGCAGTTGAAAGGAATCTGCCATGCAGACATGAGTCCTGTTTCTTGCTTTCATCTGAGGTGTTGTCCAAGGCTGTAGGTCAGCCCTTGAACAGGACAACAACCAGCTTCCCGTTCTCTATCTCCTGTCATGAGCCTTTAGGATAGGAGGCTCGACACAAGAGGCCTGGCCATCAACAAACCTTCCTTAAAAAAAAAAGAAAAAAAAAAGTTACATGAATCATTATTTTTCTTAGTGGTTATTATAATGCAAAATTAGATGTGGGATTTTCAAAAGAATCTAAAGCAATTAGTTGCCCAAGTCCCACCGGACTGCCAAGGGAGTTAGATCTTAAATGCCTCTGGCTCTTTTGGAAAACCCCATCCATCAAAGAAATTCATAGGGTGGCTCAATAACCACTGTAGAAAAAACAGGTAATGAACTGAGTATAGTTTCAGAGCTATTTTTGAAGAATTTTACAGGGCTCCTCAGCCACGACAACACTGTGAATAATAGCATCACCACCAAGTGATCACTGACACGAAGTTGCATTGTATTACTAAAAGGCAATGCTCCAGTAAATAAAAGTGTCAGACCCACATCAGTCAGACCACAGCATCTAAGCTGAGCACACATGTATTTTTCATTCTCTTCTCTTAATACTGTCCTTTGATGTTTTTTCAAGCCTATGCTACAAATGTAAAGCAGAAGGAGTCCAGCTTTTATTACTGGAAAGAATGAATTAACAGTGCAACACATTTTATTATTACTTTAATCAGTTTCCAGCTCACAGCCTCACTGAGGGTACACCAACAATCACACATTTCTTAGTCTCTTTCCAGCAAATGAGGACCCCAAAGAGCTATGCAAGGCATTTAATTACATTCTAGGTGTAGAACGACTGTACTCAGGTCACATTTAATTAACCAGTTTCCTCATCTCCCCCTTTTCTCAGGTGAAAATAGGTTTCCTATGGTTCCTAGCATGGACATAGTAACTGTCTCTTACATTTGTTTCCTTAAGAACAATTAACACATGGATTCTTGAATTAATAACCCTATTATTTTCACATATATAGCCTATATTTTTATAGATGTAGGCCATATTCAAAGAAAAGGGAAGAGAAAAATAGAGAGCTTGTCCACAGGCCACCAACAAGCCCTATGGAGGGCTATCATCACTTGTATTTGTTGCATGAAACAGGAGATTCTACATCCATTCTTAGCAAATGTGGTAACTAAATGATCAGTCATCAATAAAGCAGACTAATTTTGTTACATGCAATTGAAGAGCTGTCTCACCACGCTTGGAAATTCAAGCTGGATAAGCACTGCAGCAGGACAAATCTGTGTATGAAACTAAAGTGAGACTCATCCTCTCCCTGAAGTTTGCACACCAAGACAACAAGAATGCTGAGAAAGGAGGGAAGGGAAGAGTACTAGTAAGAAATACAGATCTGGTAAAAACATAACATTTTCAAACTGTTCCTCCTTCAAAGATGTAAAATATTTTCTGTGGACAGAAGACAGAGTGCCCACAAAAATAAGTCATCGAGATTTCTATTACTTTTAGGGTAAGATGGATGGTTACACAGACTCTCATCTTTCTTTTGAATGGTTCCTGCTGGACAGCTTTTGAAGAAAATCTTTAAAATTAAGTCTTTAAACACAAGGAATGCGTAACCAGTATTGAAATATTATTCCAGCTCAGAAAAACCACTCGTTCTTGGCCTACCAAATCTGCAGGGCACTGATATCAGAAAACCACCAGGTTTACTTCTCCCTTTCCACATTCTCTGTTGTACCAGACAAACTGACATGGAGCAAATGCAGAATTAAAATAATCGTGTACCTTGAAATGGAGCAGAACTGACTAAACCAATTCCCTTTTCCCGCTTCCACAAGTACAGGAAATGGGCTCTTCTGTTACCGTTAAGCTCATTTTCTCCTCATCTCTGTAAATCCTGTTTTGGTGGCAGTGTTTGCTGAAGGAATATGGGTTGGGAGTTCCACAGAGTAAAGCTTGAGAGGGAAGAGGGATTTCCAGAAACACTATAGAGTTATTCAGAATTTATGTAAATCCCCGCATGAACTTCCATTAGCTACTGTTGGCTCTTGGCCAATCAAAACACAGAGATTTGCACTCTATATGGCTAGAGAAATACTCATTAAGCTATTATGCAAATTGGTACGCTGTTCTGTAAGGCAAAAAAAGTGCACACTTCACCTTTAAAACTTGGGTTTTGGTGTCACCAATCACATAAGCCCAATCAGCAGGGACGCTGGATCTTCAGTACCAAGAGCTAAAACTGGATCTACTGATTTGCAAACTCATCACCTGCAAAGAATCTAAAAGCATGTAAAGCCAACAAAAAAAAATAAAAGCAGACCGTTAACTACATGAAGCAACGTTAAATTTTGTTCTTAGTTCAGCTTTTTAAAATAGCCTCTACATCCAATTCACTTAAAAATCAGAAATGTTTATAATGGAGAAATATATATCAGCCCATTTCAGACCCTGTATCACATCAGCACTTCCCACAAAGAAAACAAAGCAGAACAGAAGTACGAGAAGTAGTTCAGATTTTCCATTTCAGCTGTTGGGACAGAGAGAGAAAGCAGCATCTCCCACGCTGATCTCTTCCAAGTCAATCTTGAGTTGTTTTTTATTTTTATTTAAACTCGTGGTTAGATGTCAGCAACTGCCATTATCAGAACACTGCGGAGCGCGACAGAAGGATTTGGAGGTGGAGGAGAGTTGTTTGTTCTCATTGCAAGTTGGGAGTTCGTCATTCCCAGCAAAGCATGCAGGCTTTGAGCTCTTCAGACTCTGTCAGTCCAGAAATCGCTGGTGAATCATCAGCCACTCGCTGGTGGTTTGTACATACACAGTTGCACAATATACATAGAAGCAAAGACTACGTTCTCTGAGTACTTGGGATAAAAGATGGTGAAAACCTGGTACAGCAGAAGTTGCCCAACCCAAAGAATGTATGTGAACTCACTAATTATGAGAAAATATCAAGGTTGATTCTATGTTTTAATACTTTCTCACCACGGCGCCCACTCACGCATGTTCCCTTCACTAGCACTGCACTCTACCCACTCCAGACTCAAGTCTTCATTTTCTATAACCAGAGTTCATACTATCCACTGAAAAAATAATGCATATATAAACCCGGTGACATATTACTCAAAATTATTGAGAACTATTTGCAGACTTTCTAAATAGAGCCACTTGAAAAGGAAGATCATAGAATCACAGAATTGCTCAGGTTGGAAAAGACCTTCAAGATCATCAAGTCCAGCCTCAACCTAACCATAACTCTACCCTAGCTCTAACAACCCACCGCTAAATCATGTCCCTGAGCACCACATCCAGATGGTTTTTAAATACATTCAGGGATGGCGACCCAATCACCTCCCCGGGGGGCCTATTCCAGTGCTTAAAAACCCCTTCTGTAAAGTTTTTCATTATATTCAACCTGAACCTCCCCTGGCACAACTTGAGGCCATTTCCCCCTGTCCTGTCACCTGTCACCAGTGAGAAGAGACCAACACTGCTCTCACTGCAATTACCTTTCAGGTATCTGAAGAGAGCAATAAAGTCTCCCCTTCCCCAGACTAAACAGCCCCAATTCCCTCAGTCACTCCTCACAGGGCATATTCTCCAAGCCCTTCACCAGCCTTGTTGCCCTTAATGATCAGTCAGACAGTCAGTGAGACCATGAAAGAAAGCACAAAATATGCAGAATACTGAAGCCCGTGGACTGTCATCAAAGCATTAACTGAAACACCAAATTTTAAGTGTTGGATGTTATGCATATTCATGAGGAACAAAAAGCTCAAAAGCTCTTAATAAAAACAACCAAAAAGCTCACACGATAGACTCCCTCCTTCTATGGTATCAAAATGCACACGAAAACTAATCAGTATTTCCAAACCTTTCAATCTGTTTTTTTTCACTCACTCAGACATTGGCTTCCGCATGTGTAAAACACAGAATGGCATCACCCTGGTGAGATCAGATGACTAAGTCACTTTGATGATGAGAAGCATGCTGTGAAATAGATGTTCCTAAAACATTTTATGCATACTACTAGTGATCCACAGCACGTTTCAAAGTGGTGCATGCGTGCCTGGAGCTGCAGCAGCAACACCTTCCCAAGTGTATGTGCACAGACTTGCAGCTGCCTTCACAAACGGAAAGGAGCTATTGTTTTCCTGGCTATGCTGTTAGGTCTTCGCAAATGCATCCCCATAAATGCTGGGCCTTCTTTTCTGCCCAGAAAGGCTGTGAAAGCTCTGTCCCTGGAAGCATTCAAGGCCAGGCTGGATGGGGCTTTGAGCAACCTGGTCTAGAGGGAGGTGTCCTTGCCTATAGCAGGGGGTTGGAACTAGATGATCTGAAAGGTCCCTTCCAACCCAAACCATTCTATGATTCTACGATTCTAGCTCGACATCTGAAGCAAGGCTGAGAGAGAGTGTGATACTGGTGAAAGGAGAAAAGATGGGGGGAGAGGCAGAAGAAAAGCGTGCATGCATGTGCATGAACAGAAAGCAGCAATGGGTTTTGCAGAATGAAAGAGGAAGAAAAGAAATTAATCACAGCCCTCTTCTGAATATGATGTTTGTAAGTGTGGCAATTTCCAACTGAGGAGGACTGAGCATCTCACTATGCTCTCAGTCCTAGGAGTCAATTGCTAAGGGCTCACCTGCGAACACTCCCATCTGCGAGCAAAAAAAACCAAAGAAGATAAGTTAACAGAAGGAGAAATTGAAGAAAACTTTACCTAACACAATTCCACAGCTTCCTGTGTCACCAAATTACTGAAGAAAATTACTCAGGCCTTCAGAAAACAAAGTTGAGACTTCATATCAGGAAAGAAACAGCAGGAGCTGGTAAACTTCAGGAAAAAAGAAAAAGGATTCTACCTTAGCATTTTGTAAATGTCACGCATGTTAAACACAACAAGTGCACAGCGCAGGAGTGGAAAGGCTTTTAAGCACAACAGTTTCCAAACATTTCCCTAGGATCTCAGCTAGTCTATAACATTAGCAGGAATTTGCCTGCATGAATCCCTCATGCACTGCTGTCAGATTAGACGCCTCGCAGAGAGGACATGATGAGCGTTTGGCCTTTTCCCGTTCACAGCATTTTTATGATGCTAGTAAGAGTATGTCTCACTGCCTTTAAAGCCAGTCACACAGGGACCAAGTGTGAATAACGTCAGCACATCAAAAGAAGCGTGGTTTTATAGTCCTATAAAACATGTCTACAAATGCTGATGAATTACTTGTAGTCTCTCCTAATTCTAGCTGACAGCAGGAATAAAGTGCAGCGGACAGTGATAGTAACTGGAAAAAAAAGCACATCAGACCTAACAAAACTGTTCGAGAATCCAGGGAAATGGTTACAACCAAAGGTACTGCGTGTATCTACAGCCACATTACTATTTCTTCCATATCTTCTGTATCTTCTATTTCTTCCATATCATCCCATTAATTAACAGCTGCAGAACATGAAGGCTAAGGAGCATTCTACGGGCTGGGAATTTTGTACATTTTTATACAGAATACCCACACTGTTGCTGGCAATTAGAAACACAGCCTTCACATCAGGTGCGGTGGCCACTAAACAATCTTCATACTCCTTTTCTGAGAACTTTCAACTCACTGAAGAAAGACTTTTAAGTGACAACGTTGGAACAAAGCTGAAAGAAAAAAGAAGGTTTCTGTGCTCTCAATTTGTACACATTAGAGAGCATTTGACAGCAGACAGGGATTCAAAATGCACAGGTTCCACTCAAACTGCCAAAAATCAAAGTAGGGAACACACCATTCCCTCATTCTGTATTCCTGACCTTTTCATAGAATCACTTGAGTTGGAAGGGACCATTAAAGGCCATCTGGTCCAACTCTCCTGCAGTGAACAGGGACACCTACATCTCCATCTGGGTCTCAGAGCCCCATCCAGTCTGATTCTGAGTGTGTCCAGGGACGGAGTACGCACCACCTCTCTGGGTAACCTGGGTCAGTGCTTCACTATCCTTACTGTAAAACAACTTAGTCCTTATATCCAGTCAATCTTCCTTCTTTTAGTATGAAACCATTTCCCATTGTCCTCAGAGCACACTTTCTTACAACCTAGCAGAGCTGACTTCTGCTGTAACAACTACATAAAACAGCTTTCTGAAATTATTTACCAATGGGGCTCTTGGCAAAAAACATGTATATGCTTTTAATTCACTTATATGCATTTAGTTACTTAAATATTTAAGAATAAATTCCTCCCAAGACTTTATAACTTTATGAATGCTCAAGTACTAGAAGGGAAATCCACCTGAACTGAAGAGCCCCCTCAAGTTCACTGCAGCTTGAGACTTGACAGCGTGGCCAGAAGAGTGTTATTTTTCCCCTTGCTCACATACCAGCAAGCATTTCATTACATGAGCTCATCTTTTTAAATCTCCCAAACCGTAAGCACGGTGACCTCTTCTGCAATAAAATGCACAAGTGTTTGTACACTGTTCAAACATCTCATTCTTATGCAGGGCTTTATCTCTTTGAACTTTAAAGTAAACGTTAGTGTTTATCAAATAAATTGGATCAACAGCTCTGGGATGCGTATGACTCCCGAAATAAAAGCTGGAGCATAGAATTATTCACACCTATTTCTGCTGTGTCACCATGTTAATACAGCACAGTTCAACTAATGATGACCATTCCCGGGAAAAACAGCAACCCAGCATCCATAGCTCAGCTCTGGACCTCTTCCAGGTATCTGTTCCCAAAGCCATTCAGTCAGTTTTAAACACACTTCACTTCAGCAAGAATCATTCAGTTAAAAAGAAAACAGATTGATGTTGTGCACTTACGCTTCACATTCTTTGCTTTTGAAAGCAAAGTATGCCATTGCTACCCTGTTCTCTGCCCTTCCAATTGCATAATACATCCCATGCTATGACACTTTGCACTTGACAACTTTTCCACCTTTTTCTGGGTAATTTTAAGCCATTCTGAATTCACAGCGCATCTTCTCAGGAGCTTAAGTACCGAATTACTTTCTGTTTCAAAGCATAAGGAGATAACTTGAATCATTAGGTAAGTTGGAACAAGTCTATCAACCATTGTAGCTCTGAAGATATCCTCCGGAAGTACACCAAAGTTTAAAGAAACACCTTACTGCAACATTATTTTGTCCCTTCTTGGATTGAAAACAGATGACATTCATCCTGGACCATATACTTTCACTGAAAGTTTTTCATGCTCCCAGCAGATATTAGCAAGGGGAAAAAAAAAATCATGTAACACTCACTGTGCTGGATTTCTTACTAAATAATGCATGCTGTGAGTTCACTTCCAATAAGAGACGGGGAAAAAACATGCCAAGTTGCCTGCTCTGTAATTATTTAAATTCCAATTTTCAGTATCAGCATCATGGAGAGTTATAATGCTCTCTCTCCCTCCTTTGTGCACCCAAGATTGAAACGGTATTTTTCAAAAGCCGCACAAAAATCACTTTCACAGCCATCATCCTCTCAGCTAAATGAGAGATGAGCATTAATGAGACGAACCAGGCAGGAGTCTGAGGGCATCAGTTCCACACATTTAAGACCATTTAAAGGGAACCACAAAAACTGTCAGGCACATTATTTTGAGGACAACCACGGAACCATTAATTTCCCCAAGACGACTGAAATATAATACTACTGTAGGTTCAAGATATTACCTGGTGAACTTCCCAGATGCGATAGCCATTTCATATATTGTTCTGACATTTCAACTAGCATTTATGACATATTAACACTAACACTTCTCGTACAAGAATCTTACTTTACTTCATTAGTATTAACCGCGCCATAAATAGTTAATTCATCCTTTAAATGCGAAGCTTCAGCAAAGAGAGACTTGATTTCCTATTCCAGAGCGCACTCTTCTTAACTGAGTAGAATCACTACTGCAGAGATTCAGAGCTCACAAGTGGCTACCACTCCTAAGTCCCACTTTAAGCATCACCATCCATTTCAGTAAGCTTTTTACACTGCTGCCAGGGCTGTGCTGATCCACCTAGGTTGAGCAATAAACCACCTGGTTTTTGCATGAGTGCTCTGAGGTGCTGCTCCACATAGCAGCTTCAGCTGAGGAAAGATGCAGATGCCAGATCAATACTTTGCTTCCCTTCTTTGCTTCTCTCTCCTCCCCTATACCAACACTGACATAGTCCAGGGACCTAAGCAAGCAGAATATGCAGCCAGCAGAAAACATCTGGCCAAACCAACTCCCTCAGATTAGATACCTGCTAGGAAAATGAGGAGCAATGCCAGAGGAAGGGAAGCATCCTAGGATGTGGAGGTGGAAGAAATGGCATTACAGCACGGATGACAGATCTGCACGGCCTGCCATGTTGTTGAACCCTCTCTACACCTCTTCCAGGAGAATGCAGTGGGGTAAATCACAAAATCACAGAATGGCCTGGGTTGAAAAGAACCTCAAAGATCATCTAGTTTCAACCCCCTGCCGTGGGCAGAGTCGCCAACCACTAGACCAGGCTGCCCAGAGCCACATCCAGCCTTGCCTTGAGTGCCTCCAGGGATGGGGCATCCAC
>JANHGO010000069.1:3151879-3184690 GCA_024606505.1 Aquila spilogaster
CAGGACTTGTGACCCCAAGGAAGGGGCCCACGCTGGAGCAGTCTGTGCCTGAAGGACTGCAGCCCGGGGAAGGGACCCACGTTGGAGAAGTTCGTGGAGGACTGCAGCCCGTGGGAGGGACCCCACGTTGGAGAAGTTCATGGAGGACTGTCTCCCATGGGAGGGACCCCACGCCAGAGCAGGGGAATAGTGTGATGAGTCCTGGCCCTGAAGAGGAAGGAGCGGCAGAGACAACGTGCGATGAACTGACCATAACCCCCATCCCCAGTCCCCCTGCACTGCTGGGAGGGGGTAGGTAGACAATCCAGGAGTGAAGCTGTGCCTGGGAAGAGGGGAGGGGTGGTGGGAACATGTTTTGAGATTTGATTTTATTTCTCATTACCCTACTCTGGTAGACTGGCAATAAATTAAGTTAATTTTCCCCAAGCTGAGTCTGGTTTGCCCATGATGGTAATTGGTGAGTGATCTCTCCCTGTCCTTCTCTCGACCCACAAGCCCTTTGTTATATTTTCTCTCCCCTGTCCAGCTGAGGAGGGGGGGAGTGATAGAATGGCTTTGGTGGGCACCTGGCATTCAGCCAGGGTCAACCCACCACAATGAAGCCAAAAACTCTCAGGATCATTAATACAGCACAATATTATGCATCCAAAAGAACATGTACTCCCTAATAGATCACACAATAATCTTACACAGACCATGAAGAACTATTATAACTTGTGCAGGAGACTGTGTTTCTATACCATCAATTAATATGGGAACCTTTAACTCGGTATTTAAGAAAATTGTTAATTATATAGCTCACAGCAAAACTAAATGCAAAAGAGAAGAATGTTTAACACAACCTCCAACCGGAACCCTTCGCCTTAAAAAAGCACCAACAGAAAATACAAGGCTAGCACTTCCCGCTAATCACAGGAGGCTGAACTCTTGGGAACGTGTAGCACCTGTTACAGCACACAATGAACGATCCACTCAACACTACAATAAAGATTTCTCAAAAGGCAGAACACATTTTTGTGACCTTGGAGATAAGTCTCATAATCTCATTCTCATCTGCACCCGCAGAATCCCTTCACTCGGGTATTTGATGTTTGGATTTTCGTTCAAATGACTTTGTGGAGAATGTCAATACATGTTTAGGTGGACTGTAAGAATGAGGAAATAATTTTGCTTCTGCTGGTGTTTGACTACAGAATACATTTAAGCCTGTCAATGCAAAAATTCAGATTAACATCTAGCTAGTTTTCAGAAAATGCAGTATATATAAAGCAAAGGGAATATAGGCATAACAGTAGATAGGAAGCACAAGTAACAAAGAACATTTCTCAAACTCAGTCTCTGAAGAATATTAAACCAAAGAACACTATGCTGAAAGAATCATTGCTAAGAAAGGGAAGTGGGATTTGGGAATACAAGGACCAAATTGTAACCTGCTTTATACAACCTGCAACCTCAGAGAATTTAAAGGAATCACACAGGTTGCGATTAAGGGAAGACTGACTTCTAAGCTGCCATACAAATTTCTACAAATCATATCATCTGATCTGCATGTACTCAGATGCATTAAAGTACCTGTTGCACTGAGATGCAGAGGCTTTATTCATCCTTCCAAATAACTCTGAGGTACTAAGATTTGAAAATCACAAATTAATAATTAATTTAAGCATAAAAAGAATCACAATTCTACTTTAAGCAAAGCGCTAACTACTTGCTGGTATGACAGTCCTGTCTTGAACGATACCACGCATGAAATTAGTGATGGAATTCTCTCTCCTTTAATACTACATCCCGCTACAAAGCTGAATCAGAAGGATGTTCAAATTTAGACTGCAACATGACCTTTTCCAGGGCCTTGGCCTATCTCTACACCAAAAGCAGAATCAAAACCTAACCACGCACCAAAAATTATTTCCACAATTTAACTGTTGATACAAGTGTCCTATCCCCTGGAATCTTTATTTTGTTCAGTAATCCTCTGAGTGTGAAGGCAAAAGTGCAGATTATCTGAAACATACTTACAGATCTATTTTCTAATTGCCCAAGCAGTGGACGTTAAGATGAGAAGAACTGCAAGGCGTGCTGGACACTGAAAAAATCAAGAGCGTGTACTTTGCAGAGATGGATGCCTCAAAAATACAGCACCTCAAAATTGGTCCCATTGGAAAGAAGTGTCCTGTACAACAGGTTATCCAACTGCAATTGCTTTGCAACACAGAAGGAAGCTGAAGCTTCTAGACCAAAATTATGGCTAACTTGAAAAAAAAAAAAAATCTACAGCTGATTCTCTTATACAATACTGAAGAGCTGCAAGCAACGTAGTTTTAAGAACATACCGATACAACCATAAGCTGTTGCTTTCCACGGCTGGAATTGCAATAGTTGAACTGTGTGTCTGATACCACACTGCAGACAAACTGAAGGACATCACTAGCTTTAATCACTACTCAAATGCAAGGATCTGTACATATTAACAGGGAGATATTAACATCGCTTTTACTGAGATTACAGTTTTCAGAACACTCTCCACCGCAGTCGTCACCATCCACAGATCTCTGGTGATGTCTTAATTTTTCCACATTAAGACCAAGATGGCCTCTAAAGGAAAGACACCATTGTGAATTAAGGCAAATTATCAAGAGAGGTTAGCATGAGAGAACAATTCAAAGGCACCATCATTTATCACTTTGGCAGGTAACGTGGCTGGGAAATGCAGTTTTTCTAACAGGGCACCAGGCATGTGACACACTGATTAAACAGCAAGGGAATATAGCACCAAATCATGGTAATAAAGTGAGATCATCCTTTTATGTGTCCTAGCTAATCATGTGTAAATCTACTGGTTTATTTCATTGTCCTCTGTGAGTAAAAAGGGAAAGATTTTTGATATCTTGCTTAAGGGACCGCTCTGATTTACCTATTTACGGAGCTGCTGGGAGGTGTAACTGATTTGGATTATTCTCCCTGTCATATGCAGCAACTTCCAAATGCTTAAGCCTAGGAGAGAAAATTAATGACACGATTAACCTTTCTGCAATTAGAATGAATCTACCAAGTGGCAGACAAGAGTCCTGTTCATGCTTTCATCTTGGGTATTGCACAAGGACATAGGTCAGCCCTTGGAAAAGAGAGCAACCAGCCCTTCGTCCTCCACCCTTCCATTTGACCTCCTGCTCCAAGCCTTTTCCAAAGAAAGTTCAACACAAGAGACTCAGCCATCAGCAAGGCTGGGCAAACAGCTCCCCTGTCTATTAAAAAGAATAAAAAGTTACACAAAGTGTTATTTTTCTTAGAGGTTTATCCCCCTCTAAAATCATGTTATTATAATGCAAAATTAGATCTGGGATTTTCAAAAGAATCTAAAGTAATTAGTTGCCCAATTCCCACTGGATTGCCAAGGGAGTTAGATCCTAAATGCCTTTGGCTCTTTTGGAAAACCCCATCCATCACAGAAATTTATAGGATGGCTCAATAAAAACTACAGAAAAACAAGTACTGAGTTGAGCGCAGTTTCAGAGTTATTTTTATAGCACTTTACAGGGCCCCTCAGCCACTACAACATTGGGAATAGTAGGCACCACCACCAAGTCTTCCACCAAAAGAGCTTTGGGAAACAACATTTCAGCCACAGAAACCATGGCAAAAAGTGATCAGTGACATTATGTTGCACTGTAATACTAAAAATAAAAGGCAGTGCTCCAGTAAATAAAAGCACCAGAACCACATCACTCAAAACCACAGCATCTAAGCTAAGCACACATGTATTTTTCATTCTCTTCTCCTAGTGCTGCTCTTTGATGTTTTTTCAAGCAAATGCAAAACAGAGGGAGTCCAGCTTTTATTACTGGAAAGAATGAATTAACAATGCAACACATTTTATTATTATTTTAATCAGTTTCCAGCTCACAGCTTCACCGAGAGTACACCAACAATCACACATTTCTTAGGCCTTTTGCACTAAATGAGGACCCCAAAGAGCTTTACAAGGCATTTAATTACATACTAAGAGTAGAATGACTGTACACAGGCCACATTTAATTAACTAATTCCCTCATCTCCCCCTTTTCTCAGGTGAAAATGGGTTTCTGTGCTTCCTAGCATGGACAATGTTACTGTCTTTTCCAGTCGCTTGTGTACAAGCAACAATTAACATCTGGATTCTAGAATAAATACTGCTGTTATTTTTGCACATATAGTCTATATTTTGATAGATATGGGTCTTTCTTGTTCTTCAAGTGGGTATTCAACGCTGCAATATTTGAAGCTATACATAGGGCTGTGCTGAAGACCCCTATTTGAAAAACAGGGAAGAGAGAAGAAAAAAAAAGGGCTCGTCTACAGACCACGAGCTACCAGCAGCCTTATGGATGGCTACCATCACTCGTATTTGTTGCATGAAATAGGAAGCTTCAACATTCAGTCTTGCCAACTTTGATCATTGACTGATCAACCATAAATATGGCAAACTAATTGTGTAACATGGAAGTGAAGAGCAGTCTTGTCAAGCCTGGAAGCTCAAGCTGGATGATTGCTGCAGAACAAACCTGCATACGAAACTGATGTGAGACCTACCATCTCTTTGAAGTTTGCACACCAAGACAAAAGGAACACAGATAAAGAAGGGAAGGGAAAGACTACAAGTAAGAAACTCAGATCTTGTAAAAGCAAAATGTTTTCAAGTTGCTCCTCCTTAAAGACTCACGGTATTTACTATGGGCAGAAGACAGAATGAACACAAAAATAAAGTGCCATCAATATTATTTTTATCACTTTGAGGAAAATGGTGTGGTCACAGAAGATTCTCAGCTTTCTTTTTAATGGTTCCTAGTGGTCAGCTTTTGAAAATCTTTGAAGTTAAATCTTTAAACAGAAGGAATGCATATTTCAATAGTGAAATTTTACTCTCTTAAATTGGAAAACCCACTGCACTCCTTGGCCTACCAAACCTGTAGGGCCACTGACATCAGGAAATCACGAGGCTTTACTTCTCCCATTCCACATTTGTTCTGGTGTAACAGACTGTCCAGCATGGGGCAAATTGAGAATTAAAATAATCATGTACCTTGAAACGAAGCAGTACTGACTAAATCAATTCCCTCCTCCTGCTTGCACAAGTTTAGCATTCAGACTCTTCTGTTATCATCAAGCTGATTTTCTCCTGATCTCTTTAAACCCTACTTTGGTGGCTATGTTTGGTGAAGGTGTGTGGGTTGGGAGTTCCACAGAGCACAGCCTGCCAGGGAAAAGGGGTTTGCAGAAATACATGATACAGTTATTTAGATTTATGTACATCCCCGCAGGAACTTCCATTACCTACTGCTGGCTCTGGGCCAGTCAAAACACATAGATATACATGTTATGTGGTTAGAGAAATACCCACTAACTGATCATGCAAATCAGTATCCAACTTGATAAGGCAGAGAAGTACGTATTTCACATTTAAAACTTGATTTTTGGTGTTCCAAACGACAAAAGGGTCCAGTCAGCAGGCCCATCATACCTTTACATATCGAGAGCTAAAACTAGTTACTGATTAGTAAACCTCCTCCAAAGAGTCTAAAAGCATGTAAAGCCAACAATAAAATAAAACTAGAATAACTACATGAAACAAAATTGAATTTTTATTTTAGTTCAGATTTTTTAAATAGTCTTTTTTGTTCATTTAAAAAAAATGAAACCAGAACACTATAATAGAGAAGTAAAAATCGGCCCATTTCAAAGTCTGTCTAAGTCATATTGGCACTTTTGAAGCACACAACATCGGCACTTCCCACAAAGAAGCAAGACAGAACAGAGGTATGAAGTGCAATTCAGATTTTCCATTTCAGCCACCAGAATAGAGAGAAAGCGGCTTCTCCCAAGTTTCCTTCCAACAAGTCAATTGGGAATTTTTTTTTTTTTTTTAATTCATGTTTAGATGTCAAAAAATGCTGACTTGCAATGCCATTACCAGAACACCGTTGAGCATAACAGAAGGATTTGGGGGTGGAGGGAGGTTGGTTGTTCTCAATGTAAGCTGAGAGTTTGTCATTTCCTGCAAAGCACGCAAGCTTCAAGCTCTTCAGCCTCTCTCAGTCCAGAGATCACCAGTGAATCATCAGCCACTTGCTGGTAGTTTGTACATACACATTTGTACAATATATATAGAAGCAGAGCCTGTGTTCTCTTACAGCTGAGTACTTTGGCTAAAACTTGGTGAAAGCCTTGTACAGCTGAAATTGCTTAAGTCAAAGAATAAATGCAAACTAAGTAATTAAGAAAAAATACTGAGGCTGATTCTGTGCTTAAATACTTTCTCACCATGTCCTGTCAGTCATGTACACACCCTCAAGCATCACAGTCCAACCACTTCAGACTCAAGCCTTCATTATCTATAACCAGAGTCTGCACTATCCATTGAAACACTTATGCATATATAAACCCAATGACATATTACTCAAAAATCACTGAAAGCTATTTGCAGACTTCCTAAATAAAACCACTTCAAAAGCCAGCTGGTCAGTGCAACCATAAAAAAAAAAGTACGAAATAAACAAAATATCAAAGCCTGCAGATCATCAGCAAAACAGTCATCTCCAATTTTTGTTGGGTGCTTTGCATATTCATGTCCTGATTCTCAGTGGTGCAGAGCATCCATAATGTCAAGAGAAACAAACAAACAAACAAATCTTAGAAACTCTTACTAAAACCAACAACAACCTCACACAATATACTCCCTCCTTCTACAGTATCAAACCAGGCACACCAGAAATAATAGAAATACTTCCAAACCTTTCCATTTGTTTCACTCATTCAAACATTAGCTCCCCCATGTGTAAAATACAGAATGGCATCACCCTGGTGAGATCAGATGACTAAGTCACTTTGATGATGAGAAGCATGCTGTGAAGTAGATGTTCCTAAAATGTTTTATGTATACTACTAGTGATACACAACACATTTCAAAGTGGTGCCTATGTGTCCAGAGCTGCAGCAGCAACAGCTTCCAAGCGTACGTGCGCAGACTTGAAGTTGCCTTTGCAAGTGACAAGGAGCTGCTGTTGTCCCACCTACAGTGTTAGGTCCTCACATACGTACGTCCATAAATAACGCACCTTCTCTTCTTGCTCGGGCCCTGGAACAAGGCTGAGAGTGTGGTGTTGATGAAGAAAGGGAAAGAAGGAACAATGATGGGGAGTGGTGTAAAGGGATGCATGTGTGTGAACGGAGAGCAGCAAGAGGCAAGTAGCGTGGCTTGCAGGATGAATGAGAAAGAAGAAATTAATACCCTTGCAGCCCCTTCTGAACGTAACAGATATAACCTTGATAGTTTCTATCTAAGCAGGGCTGAGCTTCTTGATGCACGTGGCCTCAGTCCTAGGAGTTCACTGCTAGGGGCTCACCTGTCTATGAGGAAAAAAGAAGGAAAATAGGATAATGGAAGAGAAATTTTAGGAAGGATTTTTGCTAATGA
Source organism: Aquila spilogaster (assembly GCA_024606505.1). Classification (NCBI taxonomy): domain Eukaryota; kingdom Metazoa; phylum Chordata; class Aves; order Accipitriformes; family Accipitridae; genus Aquila; species Aquila spilogaster. Next base: position 3,159,330 of record JANHGO010000069.1, read on the forward strand.
ATGCTGTAGTTTCCTACATCACAAATAATTACTGAAAAAAAAGCATGCAGGCCCCCAAAACAAAGTTGAAATTTCATATCTGGAAAGAAACAGCAAGAGCTGGTAAACTTCAGGAAAAAAAAAAAGATTCTACCTTACGATTTTGTAAATGTCACGTATGGTAAACACAAGTACACAGCACAGGAGTGGAAAGGCTTTTAAGCAAAACAGTTTCCAAACATTTCCCTCGGATATCAGCTACTTTCTAACATTAGCAGGAATTTGCCTGCATGAATCCCTCATGCACTGCTGTCAGATTAGACGTCTTGCAGTGAGGACATGATGAGCGTTTGGCCTTTTCCCGTTCACAGTATTTTTATGATGCTAGTAAGAGTACGACTCACTGCCTTTAAAGCTAGTCACACAGGGACTAAGTGTGAATAAGCTCAGCACATCAAAAGAGACGTGGTTTTATAGTCCTATAAAACATGTCTACAAATGCTGATGAACTACTTGTAGTCTCTCCTAATTCTAGCTGACAGCAGGAATAAAGTGCAGTGGACATTGATAGTAACAAAAAAAAAAAAAAAAAAGGCACATCAGACCTAACAAAACTGTTCAAGAATCTAGGGAAATGGTTAAAATGAAAGATGCTGCACATATGTGCAGCCAAGTTTCCATTTCTTCTACATCATCCCATTAACCAACAGTTCCAAGACGAAGGCTAACAAGCAATTTACAGGCTGGAAATTTTGCACGCTTTATTTAGAATACCCATATTCCTGTTGGCAAATTGAAACACAGACTTCACATCAGGTGTGACGGCCACTTCACAACCTTCTTAGCACTTCTCAGTGAACTTTCAGCTTGCAAAAGAAAGGCTTCCAACTGACATCACTGCAACAAAGGCTGCAAAAAAACTTCTGTGCTCTCAAAATGTATAAATTAGAAAGCATTTGACAGTGGCCCAGGATTCAAAAGGCACAGGTTTCATTCCAACTGCCAAATATCAGAGTAGGGAACATGTCATTCCTGCGTTCTGTATTCCCAACCTCTTCCTCAGCGCAGATTTTCTCTCAGCCTAACACCTAGCAGAGCTGACTTCTACTTTCACAACTATGCTAAACAGCTTTTTGAAATTATTTACTGATGGGGGTCTTTACAAGAATTTGTGCACCTTTTTCCTCCTTCAGAACACCATCTAAGTATATGCTTTTAATTTATGTGGATTTAGCTACTTAAATATTTAGACATAAACTCCAAAACCCCTTTAAAACTATAGCTTTGCAATTACGCTCAAGTATTAAAAGGAAAATCCACCTGAAATGAAGAGCCCTTCAAGTACTGAGCAGCTTGATGCTCTACAGCATGGACAGAAGAGGATGAGTTTTTTCCTTGCTCATATACCTGCAAACATTTCATTAAATGAGCTAAGCTTTTTTCAATCTCCCAAACTGTAAGCTCGGTGACCTCTTCTGCAATAAACTGCACAAGTGACTGTACACTGTTCAAACAATTCGTTTTTATGCAGGGCTTTCTCTCTTTGAACTTTAGCGTAAACGTTAGTGTTTATGAAATAACATTGGATCAACAACTTCAGGATAAAAATGACTCTCAAAACAAAAGCTGTTAACGCAGTAGTATTCACGCAAACTTCTATGTCACCATGCTAGTATAGCACAGTTCAGTTAACAAGGACCATTCCTGGGAAAGACAATAACCCAATGTTTGTAGCCTGCTCAGCTCTGGACCTCTTCCAGGTACCTGTTACCAAAGCACTTCAGTTATAGTTTTAAACACACTTCACTTCAGCCAGAATCATCCTGTTAAAAGAGAAAACAGATTGATTTTGTGCATTTCTGCTTCATACTCTTTGTTTTTAAAAGGACACTATGCCATTGCTATCTCGTTCTTTGCCCTTCTAGCTGCATAATACATCCCAATGCTATGAAACCTCTCTGCAGTTGCTGACACTCTTTTTCACCACCATCCCAAATTCCAAGTGCATCTTCTTAAGAGATTAAGAAAGGTACAAAATTACTTTGTTTCAAAATTTAAGGAGAAGACTTGAATTATTAGGTAAGTTGGAGCAAATCTATAAAACATTTTAAGAGAGAGGGGAGGCAGGACATTACATACCTCCTTGGCAAGACCAAAATTTAAAGAAATGCCTTCCTGCAAAATAATCTCGTCCCTTCCTAGATTCAGAAAGATTATGCTCTTCCTGAACCATAAACTTTCAGAGAAATTCTCATGCTCTTAGTAGTACATATTTTCAGGAAAAAGAAAAGTTGTGTAACACTATGCTGGATTTCTTAACACATGTTCTGAGTTCCCTTCAAATAAGAAACAGAAAGAAAATCATGAAGTGACCTACTCTAATTATCTAAATTCCATTTTTAAATATCAACATCCTGGAGAGTAGAATGCTCTCCCTCCCACTTTCAGGCACCCAAGATTGACTGAAACTGTATTTTTCAAAAGCTGCAGTCAGATCACTTTCCTGACCATTGTCTTCTCAGATAAATGAGAGACAAGCATTAATGAGACAAACCAGTCAGGAGTCCAAGGGCATCAGTTCCACACACTTAAGTCCATTTAAAAGGAAGCAGAGATACTGTCAGGCACATTATTTTGAGGACAACCACAAAACCATTAAATTTCTGTAGAGACTTTCTGAAAAATAACACTAGTTTAGGTTCAAAATATTACCTGGTGAACTTCCCAAATGCAACAGCAATTTCATATATTGCTCTGACATTTCGACCAGTATTTAAGGCATATTAACACTGACATCTCTCATCCAAGAATCTTATTTTACTTTACAAGTATTAACTGTGTCACAAATAGTTCATCCATCCTTTAAATGCAAAGGTTCAGCAAAAAGAGATTTGGTTACCTATTCCAGGACACACTAATTTAACTCAAGAGTCAGACAGCATCACAACTGCGGAGAGATTCAGAGCTCACGACTGGAAATCATTCCTAAGCTCCTGCGCTCTTAACATCACAAGCCATTTTAGTAAATGTTTTGCACAGCTGTCAGACCTGTGCTGAGCCACACAGGGTAAGAGCAAAAACCGCCTTGTTTTTGCATGAGCAGGTACCTTGAGGTGCCACTCCACACAGCAGCTTAGGCTGATGAAAGCTGCAGTTGCCAGGATAAACCCTTCACTTTCCTTCTTCACGGTGTATTCCTTCTCGCTCACTCCTGTGCCAACACCGACACAGTTCAAGGACCTGAGCAAGCAGAAAACGCAACCAGCAGAAAATACTTGGCTAAATCAACTCCCTCAAATTAGATTACTGTCAGGAAAATGAGCAACACTGCCAGAGCAAGGAAAGCATCCTGGGCTGCAGACGAGGAAGAAATGGGATCACAGCACAACTGGCTTAGATCTGCATAGACTGACGTGGAGTTGAACCCTCTACGCCTTTTCCATTGAGTAACTGAGCACTAAGTGCTGAACCCCACTGCCTTTCCCCTGCTCACATCTATGCCTAAGAGGACGAATAATTTTCGCCATTAATTCACTTACAAAAATCACAGAGTAGCTCAGTTTACAGCAGCAGAGCCATGAAATATATCTCCAAGTGCTCTAGCAGTACTCCTGGAAAAGTATGGCATAGCAAATACAGTTTAAGTGCAGCTTTTCTGCGAGATTGCTCACGTTGCTGGCCGCCAGATCTAGCTGCGTACTGCAGAACTACTCCATCTCCCTGCTCAAATCCCACACTCGAGTGCCATTCCTCTTTATAAGGAAGGATATGTCACACAGCCTCTGGACGGAGGAGCATCACATGCAAAGAGAGATGCTTTCTCAATTAACAGTTTCTGGTATCTCCAGCTCTGCAGCAACAGAACAGTAGTGTGTGGGCAGAGAGTAGGCTTCAATTTCTCTTGCTCCAGTTTCCTTATGGTGTTTCAGCAATGTTTAGGCTGCTAAATCACACCATTTTTGGAAAACACCCGAAAGCATTAGACAGAAGACCCCAAAAAAGGAAAGCAATAAATGTCAGTGTCTTCTCAGCAGATAGACCACCAGACAGCCTGCTAAAGATATGATATACATCCCAGAGCATATATGTGATTTTCCCTCTCTTCTGTAGAGGCAAGAAAATAGATACAGACCACTCTCAAAAAATTGAGATCCATCAACTACAAATACTACCACTACAAAAGGAGAGAAGATCTCTTCCTTGGAGGTAAATAACACCAGCCTGAGCTGATAACAGGATACTGAGCACACATGGAGATGTCTTTGGTATTTTCTCCAGCAGCAGGGTACTGCACTGAGACAAAATAGCTGACAGGGTGATCATCCTATCACTAGAAAGGTGATATTTCTGAAGAAGCTGAATGAACACTAGTATTATTCAGCAGGGACAGATGCCTCTCTCTCACCGCGGTATCAAAGTGCTAAAAAAAGCTAAATGAACTGTTAAAAGTCCTGTGCTATAGGTAACAGCAAGGAAGAACCATCACACCAAGTATGAGTGACTGCTGCAGAATGTCTGCCAGCTGTTGGGTCCCCTGGCACTAAACAACAGGACAGAAAAGCCCTTATCTGGGCTAAGGAAATTTGGCCTAGACTGAAAAAGTACAATGATACAGAAAGACTATGCTGCACCCAAAACCTTCTGCCTTCTTCCCAAGCATGTGCACCACTTTGCCTTTCACACAGCATAGCCTCCATAATTTGGGATGGGATGATGCAGCATATACATTGAATTGTGCGAGAAAGACTCAGAATTCCTTCATTGCATTGTCCTGAAGCGACTATTCATGTCACTACATCGCTAACTGCCGTTGTAACGCAGCTCACAGTTCTCTCCAGCCGAGTACTTGGTCCTACAGTAATTACGCTCTTCAGAAGGATATTCCACCCACTCCTACACTGAAGATCTAAATTAGCTCCCTGCACAAAATGCCAAGTTAAAATTTAAACAAGTTTCAAATCTCTCCTGTTGGTACAGCAATACGACTACAGGCTAAGCTGGTAAAAGTAAATAACTTCAAACTCTGTTTTCCTGAACAAGGCTGCTCTAATATTTTGACAAACTGATTTTTTTGTTTGTTTGTTTTCTAGCATTCTAATACCCAACTCTAAAAGGTCACTCTGTCTTCCTCCTGATGAGTTCAGTATTATTCTTCCATTCTCAGAGAAGGTCAAAAATATATAATATCTGCATGTTCAGTATCTAAATGTTGCACAACACTGTGCCACCTACCTAATACTATACCATAGTGCTTCATGCAGTTATTAGGAAATATTCACAAATCCAGCCACAAAAAAAAAAGCTGCTCAAAACAACTCTCTCACATTTCCCACAAAGGACAATTTCCAGCCCACCATGAGCGTGCATTATTACTTTTGTACAGAACTATAAAGAGAGAACCTTACTGTAATGTATTCACATGCAGAGATACACAATGTACATGTGCAAAAGATTATCCATGTGAATTGCAGAGTCATGTGATATTGTTCTAGCATGATGAATAAACTTCAATCATTACTATCTGCAGGAATTGCATCATCTCCCTGATGCACCCCGCCACAAACCCACTTCCTCAAAATCTTCATCCTCCCCCAACAGCAGGAACATTTAAATAAACACTTTTAAAACTGAGTTTTCTGCTCCCCCTGCTGCAAACATAAGATCTCCTCTCAAAAAAAAATCATCCTTATTTGGAAAAACAGGATAGAAATAATTTAGTCTTGGGATCAAAGGTTTTCTTACACTGTAAGGTAAAAAAATTTTAATCCACTCCAATGAAAAAAACCCACAAGATTTTGAACAAAGAAATGGAAGATTTCTTCCTTTCCATGTCAGTCAATGCTCATCTCTTACCCTAAACCAGCAAGAGATTATGGATTTTAAAGTGCTGCCTTTATGCACTGTAAAAGCTCTTCTGGAAGCTTTTCTGACTCCCTCCGACACCCATGCTGTCAGGCCAGTAGCAACAAAACCTTTACAAGTGGGTGGTTATATTTTTCTTGGCACGCATTTTATAGAAAGCTTGGTCAAATATTTTCTCCCCAACACAGAAAGCACATTCACTCTCTATATGTGCACACCTACGCATGCTTCTCTGTAGAACTTTTATCAATGTTGTTTTGGAAAAGCCAGGATAACTCACTCCCAATTTCACCAGTCACAAGGAATGAAACCATCACAAACTCTCACCGATAAGGGGGAATTACCAGCCTTGTCATTCTGCTTCACTGAAGATAAAATCTTGGAGGATTCTTACTCCCAAGGCTTTGTCCTCCTGGAGCATAGTCTGCAGAACTCAAAGCTCTTAAAAGTTTTTCTAGACCTCATAGATGACAGTAAGACAGCTGGAGGTCCCCCATGCCAAGCCCTTTCCTCACATCCTTAAGTTTAATTCTTCACTTTAACGGGGCCATACAGCTTCAATTCTATGACATTCTTTTGTTTAGAAAATCCATCATTAACCTCTGTCTGGACATTCCCAACCAAGTTTTTGCAAGAACAATATTGAAGGGAAGTGAAAGTTTGTATCATGGAGAAAACTGATCAAGATTTCCTTCATAAAAATACTAACTCCTCTGGAAACAAAAATAAGTGGGTAGTGAGACAGTGGAGGTGATCAAAGGCCAACACCTTACCTTTACCGTGTCCAAGAAGTATCTACATTCACACCATGCACACAGTTGGCTATATTTGTGTAAGCAAAAAACCTCTGTGCATCACTGCACAGTCAAACAAAGCCTTTAGAGCAACAGCTAAATAGACCTGTGCCCTACAATGAAAAACTGTGCTAGAGCAGGAAGCAGAGAGCATTTTTCATGAACAGGCCAGAGGTGGAATGACCATCATAAATCTTGCCACCTCTTGTAAATAATGCCAGGCTCATTTCTTTGACCTCCTCTAGCAAATACTGGGTAAGGTCTACATCTGTGTACTATATATAAAGGCAATTCCAAAATAAATAAATAAAAAACTCTAATGTGCATGTGTTAGCCTCACAGCAAGAATGAGAGAACAGACATGTGACAGATGATAGCTCTGCTGCTTGTGAGAGTCTCAGATACTAAGGTGATAGGCACGGTACCAGAATAAAGCCTAAGCAAGGTACAGCTTTAGTACGCTACAGTTAAGAATAAGAATCAAATAAGAATTCCCCGAAAACATGCTGGCAGCAAGTGTCTCAGCTGACTATAACCAAGCCATAATGACAAGAGAAGACAAGCGATTAGAGCTGTGACACTTTATAAGACAGGCATGACATGGTAACAGAGAACAAAAATGTCACTGTTTGAAAGCTTCTGATAAATCACTTGGTAGGCAAAAGGAATCAGCCTTTCCATACACCATAAGGATGAATCCACAGGAACTTTTTTGCTGATATTTAAGGTCTCTGGAGTTTAACAGTCTGTTATAAATGTGGCCACTTACCAAAAACCAAGACAAATTCCAGCAGAGCTGTCTCTTGAGTATGACAGGTATTCTCTAGTATTCTGGTTATAACAGCTGTTTCAATCTGAAAATGTGCCCACCTGAAGGATTCTTACCTGCAAGACATCTTGGATCTTCACCCACACATCAACCATGTCATAGAGCTTGATATCACCATCATACTGGCTGCAAGGAGACGCCACTGTTTGCTGAAGGTGCCCAAGGACAACAGAATGCGCAGCAGCCACAGCGTTGAACTTGTCAAAGAGAAGCTCTAGCAGTTCCAGCAGTAACCTGCAAACCATCAAGACAACCTCCACTCAGTTTCTAGAAGACACCGTAGGCACACAGTCATACACCACATCAGAGCAGTGGGCCAGGAGTCAGGAGACTGTGACTTCATATACCCTGTTTTGTGATAGATGCTGTGTGCAACCTGAGAGGTCACCTAGCTTCAAACCCTCTCTGTGGGCTTCAGGTGACTGACTTCAGCTGTTAGCAGCTCAGGTTTGGTACCTAAATACTTCTGAGGACCTTCCTTCTTACTCCCTCCTCTGTATCAGAATTGCTTACTTTTAATGTATTCCACTTGGTGGTATAAGAAAGACAAATGCATTAGTAACTACGCAGTAACTACACTTCAGTACCATGATATTAGAGACCATTTTAAGTTCTCAGATAGAGCTGCAGGCAAGGAGGGAGACTATCTGCTTTTCCCCCAAAAGAAAGTAAGAGTCTCAAGTCAATAAAAATTGACTTATCCATACAAACAGAATATAAGATATTCATGCTGAATTATGAAATGAGTAGTATGGCAGGTTTTAAACACCACGAAAGATCAGAAACCTAAAACATCAAGCCTCACCAACTGTGTCAGTTATCAAGATTTTACTACTATACGGAAGGTGCTACAGCCATAACCTCATCTAAGCGTTACTACACTTTACCTGCTCATACGGCTTCCTTGCTGCCCAAGTATTGTAATTAATGTACCTTTGTAAAGTCCTAAATATTTTGTGATAAGGCAATGACTCATCACATTTTTTATTATTTGAGAAAAGAAAAATTCTGATCAAGTTCACTGCCGTTTAATGAGCAATTCAAGTACACATGTAACCCCAACAAAATGTGAAGATAACACTTCCCAAATCCATATGTTAGGCACTTCTAGCTCTGACAGACAGGCTCCATCACGTTTAACTGCAGCAGCTTAGGAGTTACCACACACTTGCTGTGTCTACCCATCAGAAATTGCTATCCCCAGCGCAGGACAGAAGATCTGCACCAGAACCGGAGTTGCACCCACTCCTTAACCACCACACTTCAGTCTTCTGTGTTAGTTAACAATCACTAATGAGGTGTGTGTTCATGCCTCAGCCACTTCATTTCGGAGTGCTGAATATCTGCATATATCCACTTTCATCAGCTGTTTAAGGCAGCAGCTGGATAGTTAACTGGAGTAATTAAGAAGCTGTTGCACACTGGCTGCTGTTACCAGCACTCTTACCAGATAGTAAGAGTGGCCTGGCATGATGCTGTGGCTGAAACCACCTACCTTAGCCAACAGCAATCCTGGACTGAACTTCTAGTCTGCAAAGGACAGAAGCTGGCTATTGTTTAAAAAAATTGCTACCAGCTTACTGTGTCCCATTCATATACTACAATTTTACATATATAGATATATACACACAGCATTATACAGCAGTCTCTTGGGGATCTCACGTGGGCCATTCACCTACCAATGATGTCAACTACACAGTTCAAATGGTTAAGTAGAAGAGCACCTTGATTCAATAGAAAGATCCTCTGGATAAGTCTGGGAGGGTACAATGAGGCATACCAGAACAGGTCAAGTGGCGAGATGTACATCATACTAAAAATAAAGATGTGTTTAGGAGTCATGGTACTCATAAGAAACACAGGGACATTAACACTGCCATACCTTAAGTGACTGTAGAACTAAGACACGTACTTAAACAAAACAAAAGAAACTGGTATGTATGACAATTTTCTTCGTATTTAAGAATAGCAACAAATGCCTCAAGAAAAGCATTGTTGGTACTAAGAAAGAAAACACTGCTTTTTCACAGGTCTTTACAAATTTAAGTAAGATGCTGGCAGGGGATAAACAGAAGTATACAAGACATGATGGTAAAGACAGCACCAGAAAAGAAAGCTATTATCAATATTAACAGTATTACATTTTCAATATGGGAAAGTCCAGTGCAGAAGAAAAGCCATTCTCCACCATTTAGGCTTTCTGTAAAGCTTAACAACTATCCTGTCCAAGTGAAACTAAGAAGTTGCTACTGTAGAAAGACATAGACAACCTCCTCCTTCCCTAACTGCTGTTAGCCCATCACCAATGTTATCAGTGAAGGAGACAGGACAATATGCAGATAAGGCTGCCTGAAAAACACCCTCCATTGCTGTTAAGCAAGTATCTTCTCCAACCCACTCTGACATGGGAGAGACAATTATTGCTTCAACAGTCCCAAAGAGACAGATATATAGAACTTCTCATAGCAAGTGACAGGGAGGCAGCTGGGGCAAGTAGCTGGTCAGCGAGAAGCCAGGCAAAAATAGGAGGAAAGCCAGATATAGAAGAATTTGGATAGATGAGGAATTTCATGTTGGAGGAACTTACATACAGCCTTGGTTGAAATGCCAAAAAAAGATAACATTATGGGAGAAAATTAATTATATACCGCTGAGAAAATTTATCAGTGCAAGCCCAACTTCTACTAACATCCCATTGCAAATGAAAATTTAGTTTATCTATATACCTCCTTGTTGCCCCAGGAAAGTACAATTTTGCAAAACCAAACTAGCTGGGTAGTTTGACAAATTCATTTTTATTGTCCCTACGTGAGCCTGACCTCATATTATCAACTTGTTTATGGAGCCATTACTAAAATAATGTTATACTGAACAGAATTATTTGGTTTTAAATTCCAATGTCTTCCTATTCTCATGTTACAGACTGATAGACATGAAACCTCCCCAATCCACATTCTTCAGTGGCGCTAACTACCACCCCATTACATTTTCCATTGTCAACTAACGTCGTATTTCCACATCTCCCCCTGTTTTCAAATTAGCCAGGACCTCTTATCTTAATTTTCTTCTCTCTAAAAGTCTTCCAAATCTGTCAGGTCATTTTTGAAACAAGGTGACCCAAAAGAGATACAGACACAGTCTGTGTCAGACAGCCAACAAGACAAAACAGCATAAAATAGTATGGCCTAGATTTTATGCATATGGGGTTGCAGTACCGAGTGACCTAAGCAGAACACATACAGAGAATGACAGGAGACTGGCTTAGGCAATTTGTCAAAACAATCTCATAACCCCTTCACCGAGAAATATGGTAAATATGTTGAGAGACAGTGACACACACCCGGAAGCAACTCCTATTGTCCAGGCTATAACGGAGAATGAATTGATGCAGAGTGACTGCTGACACCTGCATGAGGTCGCTAATGACAATTCATGCATTTTAGCAGCAGTAATGTCCTTTGCCTGGTCAGAGTGTTGGCGTGTATATAATTTCTGTATTTACTTTAAAGCCTTGAGATGAGGTAAAAAGCCAGAAGTATATTATGAACATGTAGGGAAAAGTGCGTTGAATCCAATCAACAGGATTTAGTAGCAAAATTGCCAATACGCCATCTCCTCCTGGACCGGATTTTGCATGTATCCCTACCAAAATCTTGTCCCATAAATCTGGCCCTCAAGTAGGCATGCATCCAGGTTGTTATTATTATTCTAAAGTCAACAATCTTCCATAATCCAGAAGAGACCCAGGGGTTCATGTAGCAGTACCCCAAGCTAATGTAACATTGCCTCTCTTCCGTGACACTTTGTCCTCCACGACCCAAGATACATATTTCTAAACATGAAGGTACGAGGCATGCTCTAATGAGCCACTAATTAAGGATAAGGCAATGGCAATTCCTATATTTAAGCCCTTTTTCATAAACTTGTTCCAAGCACAGACATCTAAAAACCTCAGAGAACTTACCCAGACTTTAAAGAAAAGTCCACTTAAATTAAAGCTGAGGTCAGCTGCAACTAGGTGAGATTCAAGCATAGTTTTCAAAATTATCTTCTAGCAGTGACAAGGAACTACTAAGAACATGCTACTGCCCTTTATCAGGTTTTACTATCTTCATATCATTCACATTTCATGGTGGTAAGTGCACATTAGTAAAGAGGGTTTATATTCACAGCAAAGTATCTTACAGCCAAAGATGTTCCATCTAGTAAGGCCTATCTTAAGTCTGTTATCCTACACAACTGCATCCATGTTGCATGTTTTAGGGAACTTAAGAATCAGTTGCATCACAGAGCCATGCAAGTCTTTCCTTTGTGATCCCACTGATGAAAAATATACTTCTGCCATTATATGGAGGTCCTTAGCAAGGCTAGTGTCATCTTCAGTAAATGAGCCCTTCCAGTTTCACAACAACTCTATTCAGCTAGATTGCGGAGTGCTCAAACCAAAGGACAAGCACAATGCACCCATGAGAGAATGGGCCACACATTATCAACATTGCAATCGTTGCTCACACTTGTGCGCGTGCTTATTAACAAGCCTGGTACACAACATCTAGTAAAGCATGGACAAGACTTGCTCCTGGCAGGCTTACAGGGGCTACAGGACTTCCATGTGAGAAAATAGGCTTCATGGAGCTCTATGGAGCTGACCCAGGAGCCCTCTGCCTGTTGGCTTTATGAAGAGAGCACCCAGAGGTGTATGAGAGACATCATTACTCTCTGGGAGCTAGTTGCTTTAGTCAAAACTAAAAAGAATAAAAATCTTGATCTTAAGAAATTGGGAGCAATTAATAATGTTCTTATACACAAATGTAAAAGGTGGCCGCACAAATCGATATGGAAAAGCTTACTAGGTAAAGAAGCAAAAGGCAGTCAAATTTAAAAAATAAGAATGAGATCAGTGTCTCTTCAGACTCAGTGGCTCTTACCAGATCTGCAACTTTTCTGGCCAGGTTCTAGAAACTATTTCTCTCTTGTACAATGAGAACGCTGTATGTAATTGTTACATGGGTTCCCAAAAGGAATTATACCAGAACCTCCACAAGCAGATTATCAGCCTCATCCTCAAGCAGAAGGAAACGCCACCCTCTTCATATGGAAAAAATAAGAGCCAACCTTTGAGAGCCACCACACAGCAATGAAGAAATGCATATAACTTGTTCTGTGCATACCGAACGAGCCGCAGGGAACTTGTCCAGCAGAAGGCTCAGTCTGTGGCCTCAGACCCCTCAGTCCCCTCTGTCATCTTATTAGTCATTTTACTTGCCAGAAGTGAGAATTTTTATGGATACCATTTAAAGTACAGTAGCTGAATACAGGCACTGAGCTCAATGATAGAGACTAAGAGGCATCCAAGTGTGACTAGTTTTAAGGTGAACTGAAAAACGTTTTACTCGCTGAATCCTGAGGTCAAGTAAGCATTGTGGCTGACAGCCTAATGAATAGTTAAGCAGTTTTGGGCACTGCATCATGCTCAAATTTGGGGTCTTACAGAGCTCTCTTGAAATAGTAGGACCTTGTTGTTGACAGCAGGAAAGTCACTTAGTTTTGATTTAAAACTGTAGCTAATTTAAGGAGCAGTATACCTTTCCATACTGTAATTTATTCTTTTCAATATAAATGAATTCACCTGCTTGCTGTAAACTTCACATGTGATTTAGGTTTAGAATCAGTTCTAATTATCTCCTTATTCAACAAGAATTCAAGACACTTTCCATAACTCTAGAATACAAGCATCTTAAAGGCTCACAGACTCCTATTAAACACATGCCAAAACCCATTACTTTTTTGTACATTACCCAACCTTCTGAGCAGGTTAATGTCATTAAAATATGGTCTGAACCAATTTATCAATTTCAATGGACAAAAAGTAGCCTTCTAAACTCTCAAGACTGATTCATAAAACAAGTATCAAGCATATGCTATGCTCCCTCTTGGCATCAGAAACTAAAAATCTGCCTTCTGACCCACCCAAAAAGCTTTTTGCAATATCACCAAGTTATCAGCACCGTAACTCTATGAGTTCTTCAAAACATAATTGTTTGCACAGCAATGATAACGATAGGAATTTAAAAAAGAAGTCTTTATCAAGCTAAAGTTTTCCTTGGGAGTGATTTTCCACTACAAATATTACATATAATGAAGATACACATTTTTGTTTCCATTTTTCTCTTCCACCATTAATTCCCTTTGGACAGTGATCGTTACAATGTGCAGTATCACTTAGTATTTCAGCTGGAAGTGATAGCTAGCCCTTACGGAGTCCTATTTTCCAAAAAACAGTTCTAGTGAATCCTGAAGAGCAGCAGAAACATAGTTCTCGGTTGGCTTCCGCACCTTGCTATTAACGTAAAAGGGGCTGCAAACCAATTAGAAATTTGGCCATATATTTACTGATATAATTAGTTCCATACATGATTTCAAAGCTTTGCACCTGCATCAGCTTAATTGGGCTCCACTACACTTGAAATACATAACTGAGCTGAATCTTCCCTTTTCAATTCATATTACGAAGGATCTTAAAAATTTCTTTGGCACCAGCACCAGTGTAAAGCCATGATTCAGTGCAACACAAGAAGATAGTATTTGTTTTAGCACCAAGTGTTCTTTACACCATACATACCAGCAATCTGAGACAGCATTACAATTCAATCTGTTGTAAAGCCACTTAAAACAAAAGGTTAAGTTAAAAAAAAATAAAATCAAGTACTTAACATAATGCACCTCTTGCTACTTAAATAACGCTAGCTTCTACTGTGCTTCCACCTTCAAATCTGCATTTCAAACATCTGTTTAGCCAAAAGATTCTCTTCTAGGGCCAAGCACAGAAGGAAGCATCTCCTCTTCCCACATCCTTAGCTGAGAAGCAACAATGCCTCCCCTTTCTAAATACATTTCTTAAATTCCCAAGCCCTTCAGGTGCGCAAGGCACATCAGTCTCAAGGCACAGTGAGACACAGGCATTTCTGAAAATTTTACCATTTCAGATCTCTGCTACTGCAAAACCATTACTCTCATTCCTTCAAATGGCCATTAACAGATATGACACCCTTCTCCAGACTTCTTTTTGCAGCAATCGAGGTTCAGAGGTTGAAATATCCTTACCTAGGCTGATTTTCCTGAGAAAGATTCTCCCCTCTCTGGTAACCATTGTCTGCCACCTGGGTTGTGGACCGCTTCACAATCTGCTTGAGTTCTTGTTCTAAGCGATCCTGGATGGCTTTCACCGTTTCAGGGATTTTTTTCAGTTTGGCCAGCCCTTTGATGAGTATGCCCATGAAGACAGTGCTGTTCTCCTCTGGATCCAGTTCTGTATCTTCTTTAATTTCCAGAAGGCTTGTTTCTCGCACTGGAATAGATTTTAAAAAGGCATAATCCAAGATTTAAACTATTGAAACCAACACTTAGCACCATGCAGAAGCATATAAACTCCTTTGCCTTCACAGAACTCCTACCACTTTGAGCAACCAAGGAACAAACAAGGAAACCAGTGACACTCAGATTCTGGGGGGAGGCAGTGGATATTTCTGTTTGCCTGGGGGCTTCCCTATACATAAATACAACAGCCTGCATATTTGATTGATTTAGAAAGAGAGGTCATGGCGTAAGTTATGTATGAGAGAGGAAGCAGAGGAAGTCTGGTGCAATTAAGATATTCATAAACGAGAAGGTATTATATCACTACAAATTCCTTGAGTGTGTTTCAAGGAGCTAAAAGCCCTAAATTTCTAACCCAGCTATTCTTCTTCGCTATATTCTTCACAAGAGAGGAATTTTCATTATAAACAGTATCAAGCTTAACACACTTCTGATGAATTCGGCAAAGTTTACACTGCCAAAGTGAATGATTGATTGATGTTATCCTATTCTGCTTTATTATGTCTGTCAAGGGGTTGATGAAGTTACTCAAATCTTTTAGCAAGGCTTCTAGAAAGGAAAAACAAGAAGAATTAGAGAGGATATTGTGGATACAGTTCTCCCGAAGTAACAGGGATTGCACAGGGAGAAATACTGTTGCTAAGCAACAAGGAAGAGAAAAGCAAGAGGTTCTATGCTTGTTTTAAGTATGTTCATTAAGCAACATTTCTTAATTTACAGGTAACACCCAGCAACAACAAAAGCACGTCTCTGTTAAAGACTGGGTGAAACATTTAATAAATATATTCAAACACTTATGTGAAGTAAGTGTGTTCAAGGCAAACTCAACTAAAGCATCTTGGAAGATCTACAGTCACACGGCTTGTTAACAGCCAGAGTGGCAGCACACGGACAAACGGCACTGAAGTATACATCTGAAGCTGTGCCATCCACCATACCATATCCTTGCATAGAAATTAAAACCTAACAGCTGTTTCATCTTACTGGTACTGAACTCTGATAAGGGCTGTTGGATGACAGATGACTCCCATGGTTTCTACTGCTCACCAGATTTTTTACTTAAATCAAAACTTATCCAAGAACCTGAATAAATGTCAAAAGATCCACTACAAGGATTTAAATGATATGGCAGAAATGAAAACTGGCATGTCGCAAGTAGCATGCAGCCCTGTAGCTGTCTAAAGCTATGACACTCTGAACAGAAGAGTATCAGCACCATTAAGTTCGCACAAGATCAAGAAAACCATGTCCCAAAGAGCCTGTATGGTGCCACTTTATAAACAGCATCATGATAAACAGATAATACTTATTTCAGTGTCAGCTTACACCAACCTCCACAGCAGAGATTGTTTCTTTCTGTCCGTGTAATCCCAACCACAGCACCTCCAGCTCAAACCATACTCACCGTTCACACGCTCTTGCATTTCAACCTAGAGCACCAGCAACACTGCCAGGTAAGAGTGTGATGAGAATGGAGCCTGTGAGGTCATCACACGTCACAATGAAGAATGGTATCAGGTTTTAAGTAATGAACATCAGGGAGATCAAATAGTGCTTTTCTCCTCTCTCACACTCACTTTTTTCAATTAAATTTGGGCAAGTTATGGGGCAAGCAACTAGAAACACCCAAAATGCATTAAATTTTTTTTTTTTTAAAGGGAAAAAAAAGCAAAGATAATATAGGAGATACTTCAAATACACATAAGCAGCAATACCAATTAGAAGTTAACAACTGCAAGCACACATATTTCTGCTCAAAGCTCTCATCTACCACACACCTTTCAACCCACAAGGCTGCAAAGCACTTCGAGCACTGTGTACATGGTCTACCCACTTAGTTAATGCTATTTGTTATTCTCAAAAAAACACAGCATGCCAGGCACAAACACAGAAAATGAGCTCTTTGGAACAAAAGCTGTGGAAAAGACAGCACTGGAAATGCTAGAGGAAGAAAGGTTTTAACTTACTGTTTTTTAAAAAAAAAAAAAAAAAACCAAAAAAACAACTATCTTGTTCCTCTGAGTTCAATGCAAACATTTCACAGCCTAAACAACCTTTTAGAGGACAGGTCCCTGTCATTATGCTGCAGCCCCTTTGTAAGCAGGCTGTAAATTATTCTTAATATCACACAATGAAAACCTGAGAGGGAGGAAATACTGCTGTATCCAAATGTGAGGACAGCATTTAAGAGAACTAAAGGCAGCAATCTTGCTGAGAACTCTGCCAGCACACTAAGATGAACGCTCTTCCATTTTCAAAAGAGCAAAGCAATTTTGAACACCCTCAAATAGTCAGGACATTGATTTACATCTCTTACAAACAACAGCAAAGTGAATAGTTCAGTATCTAGTAGCAACACACTGGTATGTAAGTTTTGTTAGATCTGGTCTTTTGATAAAACAGTAGGGACCATGTTTCCTGCACATTCTGCCTATTAAACAGGTACCCTGGGTAGCTTTGGGGGCCCATTTATCTGTAAGATCTGACAAGATTCCAACCCCGGGCAACTGAAGATGTTCTTCTTTTCCTGCTTCTTCCCCACTTCAAACATCTTCTTCTGCCATTTAATGTCATCAAGGGGTTATCTGACCACAAAGCTTTGGCCCAGGAATCAGCCCCTACTGTCCCCCACCTCTTCGAAAAAAGGCATCAAAGTAGACAGGTGGTTGTAAAGAAGCTCACCTTTAAAATTGCAATCCCACATGCTATTCTCTGTGGGCAGAGGAGCTCCACAGGTGAAGGAAGATGTCCCTACAGATCAGCTCTCAGAACTGAAACCTTCATCTGCACTTACTCTTAAACTGAGAATGTGAATGACTTTGTTATTCATTCGTATCAAGACAAAAGCACAAGATTGTCAGAACCTATTCCTAGCTTTCTACATTCACCAGTTTCTACCTGAAATGCCTGTAAAACATGCCTCCCTTTAAAGGGGTAAGATCACCGTTCACACCATAAGCGCTTGCGTTACATAGAGAAGCCACTAAATTCCTATAGATGTTTACAATGATTATTTTTACAAATAATTCTAAATTGTGGATCTGCTATTCAGATTTGATTTGATTAACCACTTCTCCTTTGCGATTTATCAAAGTGAAGGAAAAAAAAGTCCTATTTTAATTAAAACCAGCTTCACTATATTCAAAAACAATACAGGTAGAAAACACCAAAGAAGAATTCCATAGGATTTCTTCAGTAATACCAAGAAGTAAATTTCTCCACACTCCTTGAGGGTAAAACAAGTGAAATGTGATGTCAGCACATGAATATTTAAAATTTAAATTATTACAGTTGCCCTTCTCCACCATAATGAAGCCTTTAAACTTCAATTTGCAGTTTTATGCTAAAAAAACAGCTTCAACATACTGCTTTGTTGTCCCATCTCAGCTATCAACTCTTGTACATAGCCCTGTGCAAACCAATAGAAATACTGGATTGCATTAAGTCTGATCGAGGCTTTTCCAGATCAGTTTGACATATAGCTTGAAATGTTGTTAGCTAAACTGACCTCATTGGAAACCTAAATTTCAGAATCACTTAATGATTTCAAGTGGTTTTCATGGTTTAATTCCATTCAAAGACGACACCAAATGACAGAATCACACAAAATGGTTAAAGTTGGAAGAGACCTCTGGAGGTCATCTGGTCCAACCTCCCTGCTCAAGCCAGGGCACTCAGAGCCAGTTGCCCACGACCGTATCCAGATGGCTTTTGAGTATCTCCAAGGATGGAGATGCCACAACCTCTCTGGGCAACCTGGGCCAGTGCTCAGTCACCCTCTCAGTAAAAAAGTGGTTCCTGATGTTCAGAGGGAACCTCCTGTGGGTCAGTTTGTGCCCGCCCATTGCCTCCTGTCCTGCCTGTCACTGGGCACCATTGAACACAGCCTGGCTCTGTCCTCTTTGCACCCTCCCTTCAGGTATTTACACACATTGATAAGATGCTCCTTGAACCTTTTCTTCTCCAGGCTGAGCAGTCCCAGCTCTCTCAGCCTCTCCTCATAGGACAGATGCTCCATATCCTTCATCATCTTCATGACCCTTTGCTGCACTCTCTCCAGTATGTCGCTATCTCTCTCGCACTGGGGAGCCCAGCACCAGACCCAGCACTCCAGGTTTGGCCTCACCAGTGTTGAGTAGAGGGGAAGAATCACCTCCCTCGACCTGCTGGCAATACTTTGACTAATGCAGCCCAAGATACCTTCAGCCACCTTTGCAGCAAGGGCAATGTGCTGGCTGCTCGTGTTCAACTTGATGTCCACCAGGACCCCCAAGTCCTTTTCTGCCAAGCTGCTTTCCAGCTTGGTGATCCCCAGCATGTCCCAGTGTCTGGGGTTGTTCCTCTCCAGCGGTAGGACTCTGGTTGAACTTCAGGAGGTTCTTGTCAGTCCATTTTTCCAGCCCGTCCAGGTCCCTCTGGATGGCAGCATGACCCTTTGGCATATCAGCCACTCCTCCCAGTTTGGTGTTGTCTGCAAACTTGCTGAGGGTACACTCTGCCCCAACATCCAGATCAGTAATTAAGATGTTGAACAGTACTGAACCCAGTAGGACCCCCAGGTGTACCCTGGGGTACACTGCTAGTTACCAGCCTTCAACTAGACTTTGTGCCACTGATCACCACCCTCTGCGCCCGGCCATTCAGTTTTCAATCCACCTCACTGTCTGCTCATCCAGCCCGTACAACAACCATTTCTCTATTGGGATCTTATGGAAGACAGCGTCAAAGGCCTTACTGAAGAGCAGGTAGACAATATTCACTGCTCTCCCCTCATCTATCAGGCCAGTCATTTCACTGTAGAAGTTTATCAGTTGGTCAAGCATGAATTCCCATTGGTGAAGCCATGCTGACTACTCCTGATGATTTTCTTGTTCTAATGATCTCTGAAAACTGCATGTGAAGCTGAACGTTATATATGGTTTCTCAAAAGCCTCCCAAGACAACAACATAAAGGAATGCCACATTCTCCAATGAAATAGGCAGCCATTTTCAAAAATTTTGAATCACTGAAGCAGTGCATCTGAAAACACACAACTCCGTATTTAAGCAGTCAAAAATCTACCCTCAGTTTAAATCACTAAGTTGAATCATGTGCATCATTGATTCATCACCTCCATAGTTACAAAGGTGGAAACTTCCCTGACGGCTCCCTGGTTTGACGATGCCCTATAAAAATGTCTGTTCCAATTGATGATACCCTCATTTGTACAGTTCTGCCATTTCACAAGAAAGAAACCTGCTGCAAGAGGCATTTTAATAGCTCCAGTCTGATCCCCAGAAAAGCCAATGTTGATAACTCACTTAAGCAAAGCAGCTAAAGAAAAGGCTCTTGGGTCTTGTTTTTCATTCCAATGAATGGTCAAAATTTGCTGCTACTCATTACAGAAGATTTCATTAGCTGTGTGCTTTTATGGGCAACTACTAAAATTTAATGTACTATTTTCCATGATTTACGTCCTTTCTGAGTATACCCTTTCTGCCTTCAATCCTCCTAGAGAAAAGGACGCAAGTTCATAGTGCCCCAAAGGCATAATTTAAGATTTGAAGAAACATCACCCGCTAATTTCTGGTGCTGAATCCTTGTTCTGACCCATGCACGAAGACAACGAGCAACAAATGGACAGTTACTTTAGAAATGGGTCCTTTAGAAATTTTGGTCATTTTCTTCTCTGCCTTACTACCAAGCCCAGAAGAAAATGGGTCTCAGAGAGATCAATAACCTCAAAGCCTCAAGGCAAATCTCCTCTTTCTAGAAGTGTTGTTCACAGTTTCATCTACAGTTTTAAGGACATTAGTCTTTCAAAAACAGAGGCATTTTAATTTGACATAGCCATTCTTTCAAATCCCTGTAACAACACTTCATTCTGAGAAAACTGTACAAAGCAACTCTGTAAGACATGGGCAAAATCCTCCTAATACACACAAGCATTTTACGTTGATGAGAAGCTCAACATGACCCGGCAATGTGCGCTCGCAGCCCAGAAAGCCAACTGTATCCTGGGCTGCATCAAAAGCAGCGTGACCAGCAGGTCGAGGGAGGGGATTCTGCCCCTCTGCTCCGCTCTGGTGAGACCCCACCTGCAGTACTGCCTTCAGCTCTGGGGTCCTCAGCATGGGAGAGACATGGACCTGTTGGAGCAGGTCCAGAGGAGGGCCACGAAGATGATCAGAGGGCTGGAGCACCTCTCCTATAAGGACAGGCTGAGAGACTTGGGGTTGTTCAGCCTGGAGAAGAGAAGGCTCTGGGCAGACCTTCTAGCAGCCTTCCAGTACCTAAAGGGGACCTACAGGAAAGCTGGGGAGGGACTTTTACAAGGGCATGTAGTGATAGGATGAGGTAATGTCTTTAAACTGAAAGAGGGCAGATTTAGATTAGATATAAGGGAGAAGTTCTTCACTTTGAGGGTGGTGAGGCACTGGCACAGGTTGCCCACGGAAGTTGTGGCTGCCCCATCCCTGGCAGTGTTCGAGGTCAGGTTGGATGGATCCTTGAGCAACGTGGTCTAGTGGAAGGTGTCCCTGCCCATGGCAGGGGGGTGTGAGAGACAGGACAGGGTTAATGCCTCAAACACCCATCGTGACTGACAGGGACCGGGGCCTGGCTCACTTGCAAGGTCCGGCAACAAGGCAAGTTCTGCATAGCAGCCCATGTGTCACGGGACACCAGAGGTGTGTCGGAGGACACGCAGTCCCGCACCCCGATGAACTGAGCAGGACAACTCACCGTATATGGCCATGGGTCACCCAGAGCTTATTTGGGGAGGGGGCTCACGACCACCCCCCATAACGACGCCTGCGCAGAAGACCAAGAAGGGGAGTGATTGATGTGAAAAAAGGTGGGGACTGGGCTATAAAAGGTGCAGACATGAGAAGCCGTGCGTGCGCCCTCCAGGGCTGGACCTCTAGACTGGTTGGACCAACGCTGGACCCAGGACCGGTGAAATCTTTGTCTTTTCTCTTTTCTTTTCTTTCTCTCCTTCTCTCTTTCCATAATCCCTATACCTCATCCCTTTAGACATAAACCACTGACCAAGTCTGGGACCAGGAGTGGATCCAGCTGCCCCTGGGCTCCTCTGTGAGAAGGAGTCCATAAAGCAAGGGGGTCTGCTCTGAACCTCATGACTCAATGCGAGGGCTCTCCTTATTGTCTTACATATGGTTACCATGGTTCCCTGACAGAGTTTCATGCCCATTCTTGTTGTAAGAAAACACACCACCTACTGTTAACGCCTTACAAGTTCAGGCTGCTTCTGCCAAAAATAAAAAGTTTCACCGATCATTTCATGTCGTTGCACCTTAATTTAACCCAAGGGAATTCCGAATTCACCACGACCCCTCCCTGGTCTGTCCAGCCCAGGTCATGACAAGGGTTTGGAACCAGATGATCTTTAAGATCCCTTCAAACCCAAACCATTTGATGATAAGACATGATAAGCGTGAAAACTGAGTCTCCAAATAAGAAAATAAGCGCACAGTAGTCAAATATCTTATGTTGGGACCACATATAAGAACAACCAATAAAATCATACAGGAAGAGTGACTAAGCGTTACCCTTTTGGCTGTCATCACAAGGATCTAAAATTTTCTTCATTTTCCCTGCCCCAAACACACACACAGATTGCACACATCAGTGCTAAGCATCAAGTCAAAACACGAACCATTAGTGAGGATCAGTGAGAGAAATCATGGTCCTGCAAAAACAGACACACAAAAAGTTACTTCATAGGCTATAATGTTTATTGTGTAGTTGCAAACCCTTCTGAAACTGTAGGAACAGACTTCCTCTAAAACACCCTAAGTGCAAAAATTTACCCTAAGAACAAACTCCACTTTTTGTGCAGCACTGCTATGATAGTGGACAGAATCAGACTCACAGCTGGATTCCCACCACCTTCTGATCAAGCCCTCAGCTGGATTTGTGCAAATGCAAAACAGCTAAAACGGGAAAAACGGTTCAGTGAGGAGATAATTTAATTTTTACTACAAATGATAGAGAAAAATCACCCAGCTGGTGTCAGACTCTCAGGTGAGGTTAATGGGGGGGGAGGGAGGGATCTTTTATGTATTTGTTGAGCATGTTTGAAGTGGAAGCAACCGTGACAGCAGACAAAGAATACCACGATGGCATTTTTAGAGCCACCTTTAAAATTTGACCCTAATGGTCTGGCTCCTGCAGGTGTTTTGCAGGGCCAAATTCACAGGTCTCCACATGTTTTCACCTATGCAGAAGTACTTGCTTTCTTGAAGAAACAAGAGCCAGAAGCAGTAGCTAGACTTGACCTTAGAAGCCACCAAACTGCTTGGATCTAGAAGTTAATTTTTCCTCTTAAAGCTGAGAGGCATGCATCACTGAAGTATATTATCTGTTCAGCATAAAATTTACATATGCCATCAATAACAATGTTAATTGTCACCACCTCAGCTCATCTTTGTCGGATTTCTAAAAAGTATTCTCAGGAATTTTTCAGGAAAGGGTGCTCTTGGGTTTGCTCTGTACTGGGTGAGCACATTTTATAGTTCCAGGAAGCGCCTGGCAAAGCAGGAACCTTCATAAATACACTTCAGAGTACAGAACGTTCAAGCAGAGAAATATAATTTAAAAGTGAATTTATTTCTCTGAACTGGCATGAAGGGAAAATGTTACTGGTGAACTGCCGTATCTACAATCCTCAGATGAACGTTACTGAAGGTTCTGTTTATTTTAAGTGCAGCAGGAACAGCTTTAATTTCCTTATAAAGATTCTACAGGACGAGGTAACATCTCCTTTGGGAAGTGAATGCAGAAAGGACTCAAAATTTTGGCATCTTTGCTGAGATGGGTTGAATGAGTCAGTGCTTCATAATGACGTGCATTAATATGCATGGCCACTTTGTTTCATCAATAAAAAGCCAAATAGCTTAAATGACTAAAGGCAGAAACAGCTTTTGTTACGCATACACATAAGTTTTAAATTCTCTGGTAGTTCTGCAGTCCTGGAAAAGGCTACTTTTAAATAAAATTATATGGAAAAAATATACATAAGTACATTCTGCACTTGAAGCAAAACCATATGCATACTTTATGCTGATCAAATGTTTTCTATTATAATCTACATCTTTCCCAGTCTGAGGGACACTTGCCCAGCACTTCACTGAATGATAGAGTGTAACGAGAAACCAGGTAAGAGATTTTCTGGTGTGTTGGGCATGAAGAGCAAGAACAGATCTGCAGAAATGAGAATTTTTAAGGCATATTCTCAACTGACCTATACCGATTTACTAGAGTTGAGGATGAAGCCATCAGAGCCTTTGTTTTCAGGCATTTGAAGTGAAAGGAGCAATGCAATTTTATGTTCACAAACAACCTAGTTCCTAGAGACCACTGCTGTGATTCTTACCTGTTGCTTGTACCCTAGAACCTTCATTCAGATACGGTATGAAATAACTGTTTATCAGGGCATGTTAGGAGAACTGATTTTAAACACCATCAACACTGCACCGAGCAAATAAAATTACAACTTACTGATTTTTAGAAGTCTCAAATGAGTCACAAAATACTTATATAGCTATGCTTTAGAAATGCTAGTATCACTTCTTGTTCTGCTATCACAAGTGATTAATAGCACACCTTTTTCTCTTCTTACACACGTAAACATTGCCTGGTATACTGGGGTGGGGCGGGGCGGGGGAATAGCCTAATAACCTTTTTTATTTGAAAACATAGTCTCACTACTTGTATAAGAAGAAATGTCTGAATGGCCCAGGTAAGGAAATCCCAAACATCCCTATTCTAACTGGAGCTAATGCATTAAATAGGGATCCCATAACCTATTCTAAGTAAAAGATGGTGGAAAAGAGTCTTGGCCTCATCTCTGCCAAAAAATGAAATCAAACTAAGTATCTTGCACTTCGCTCCTTCCTTATAAGAGGGGCATCATTCACATGTTGGTTTAACTTTCAATCTTAACACACATCACTCATGCTTTGCAGAAGGTATCTTAGGGAAGTTTACAAACGTCCCTGCCAGATGGATAACCCAGACTTAATATCAATTCATTTTGGAGAAGTTTTATAAAAATCGGGAATTTAGATTTGGTTCCAACTGCGCAAGATAAGCAGTTATGTTACTTCAAAACTGAAGTTGGTTCTTTTTGGTTCTGCTCCTCAGAAGACTTCTGTAAACAACAACTGTGAGTCTACGTACAGGATGACACTCTTGATTTCCATGTAACCTTGTTATCATACAAAGTCATAATCGTGGTGGGCAAGACTGTCATGGACGATCACAGTCAGTTCCGTACAAGAACTATATACTGAAAATCGATATACAGGGATTGATATTGGGCCCAAAGCTGTTTAGTATCTTCAGAAGTGACCTGGATGATGGGATCAAGTGTACCCTGATGAAGTTTGCTGATGATACCAAACTCAGTGGGGAAGCGGACACTTGAGAGCCACCCTGCGGAAAGACCTGGACAGGCTGGACCACTGGGCTAACAAGAACCTTATGAAGCTCAACAAAGACAAATATAAGGTCTTGC
>JANHGO010000069.1:3197325-3219517 GCA_024606505.1 Aquila spilogaster
GTTCTTAATCCATCGAACAGTCCATCTTTCAAATCCATACCTCTCCAATTTAGAGAGAAGGATGTGGTGAGGGACCACGTCAAAGGCTTTGCAGAAGTCCAGGTAGATGACATCTGTCGCCCTTCCTTTGTCCACCAATGCCGTCACTCCATCGTAGAAGATCTGCCCTTGGTGAAGCCATGCTGGCTGTCTCGGATCACCTCTTTGTCTCATATGTGCCTTAACATGACAACCAGGAAGATCTGCTCTGTGATCTTCCCAGGCACAGAGGTGAGGCTCACCAGCCTGCAGTTCCCCGGGTCATCCTTCCTCCCTTTCTTAAAAATGGGAGTCGTGTTTCCCTTTTTCCAGTCACTGGGGATTTCACCCGACAGCCATGACTTTTCCAATATGATGGAGAGCGGCTCGGCAACCACATCAGCCACCTCCCTCAGAACCCTGGGATGCCTATCATCCGGCCCCATGGACTTATGTACATTCAGTTTTATGAGGAGGTCTGGGACTTGTCCCACTGTTACAGTGGGATGGAATCTGCTCCTCTCACCCTCACCTAGAGATTCACGGTCCTGACAGACTACGTGGAGCCTGGCCACCAGTGAAGACTGAGGCAAAGCACTTACTGAGCACCTTAGTTTTTTCCATGTCCGAGGAAGCCAGTTCTCTGTTCTCATTTATCAGAGGGGGAACACTCTCCTTGTTCTGTCTCCTGCCTACAAGGCACAGCTCCACCTGTGTCTTGGCCTTCCTGATCTTATCTCTACACATGCAGACAACGTCCCTATATTCTTCCCAGGCTACACAACCTTGCTTCCACTTCCTGTACATTTCCCACAGTTTAAGCTGCAGGTCCTTGCTCAGCCATGCCGGTCACCTGCCTCCTCTGCTCAATTTCTTCTGCTGGGGGATGGAGAGCTCTTGCGCTCACAGAAAGGCTTCCTTAAAGAGCTGCAATCTCAGTTCTGTTCCTATGCCTGTAAGGACATAAACCATGTCCCTTAGTACAACATTTCTTGAACATCTCTAGGGACAGCAACTCCCCTACCTCCCTGGGCAGCCCATTCCAGCACCTGATCACTCTTTTGGAAAATAAATTTTTCCTGACATCCAACCTGAATCTCCCCTGGCGCAATTGGAGGCCGCTCCCTCCAATCCTATCTGTAGTTACGTGGCAGAAGAGGCTGACACCCATTTGGCCATAACATCCTTTCAGGGAGCTGTGGAGAGCAATAAGGTCTCCCCTGAGTCTCCTCTTCTCCAGACTGAACAATCCCAGTTCCCTCAGCTGTTCCTCATAAGGCCTGTGCTCCAGACCCCCCCCCAGATTCACTGCCTTTCTCTGGTCTCACTCCAGGGCCTCAATGTCTTCCTTGTAGTGAGGTATAACCTGGAAAGTTTGCCGCAGTCTTTAAGAAACAGTAAGGTATCACACTCTGACTGCTGTGATTTTGCACTGGGCAAATGGGGGGTTGGACTAGATGATCTCTAGAGGTCCCTTCCAACCCCTACAATTCTGTGAAATGGGCAGAGTACTTAAGAATGATGATTTCTGTTCAAACAATTTAATGTATTAACTGAAGAGTAGATAGAGGTTCTTCAACTTAGCAACACTATGTTTACGCATCTAAAGGAACTTTGCCATGGTTCATTTTGCTTCAGGGTGGCACCACTGCTCCAATGTATTTAAGAAAGAAACAGTATCTACCAGCAGCTGGAGACACGCTCTTGGAGGAGGTGCCCCACCTCAAAGCCAGGACTGCTCTGAACAATTCTGGTATAGGAGTGACCCGCATTGGAGTTGGCCCTCTCAAGAAAACCAGAGCAGAGGAAAAAGCTGAAGAACCCAAGTGCTGCAGAGGAGATCAGTAAGAAGTACAGTAACAGAAATAAACCAATATGGAAAAGGACAGAGAGAGAAACCCTTATTGATGATAACAGGTTCCCATGCCACCTAACTCGCAAACAATACAGCTGGGAAAGACAGAGCAGACACCGTGGAAAAAAGGGGGCAATGTAAGGAAGAAAAGGACTCCGACTTAAGACATACCTGGGAGAAGAGTGAGAAAACGTTTCATTTTTTATGTTTTTTTTTTCTCACCCCTCAAATCAACAATCATAGGTAGAATCATGGAATTGTTAAGGTAGGAAAAGGCCTCTAAAATCCATCTAGTCCAACTGTCAAGCCATCACCACCATTCACACTAATCTATGTTCCTGAGTGCCCTATCTACATGCTTCTTGAATCCTAAGTTTCTATTAACTAGCAAAAAATTAAGTAAAAGCTCCCCAAGTTGAGTCTGTTTTGCCAGCAGAGCTTCTGTTTTCTCCATGCACAACAGAGAAAGCAAGAGCTTTTGGAATACTCTGAATCTCCAGTGTCAGGAAAACATAATGAGTAACAGATTAAGCCTGCTCTTAAATTGCATTTATATTTTTTTAATTAGAAGCTTGACGTAAGTCTTATGCAATACCAGTTTACTTGAACTGTAAAATTTGTTGAGTATTTTGGTAGCAAGGTGATTTAGGATGAAGCTACAGTGTTACTGTCCTTAAAAGTGTGACATCTAAATGAAGGAATGTAAGGAAAACTTGCACCCAAGCTACATTAAGAAATCTAAGGACTTGGATTCACTCACTACCAAATTACTCCAGGCCAGTGTACAGCATGGTGTGAAATGGTATCAGGACAAGGCAAGCTAAGATGACCCTGGACTTAAAGGAACACCCACACAGTCTCAAAGCAAAGAGTCTTTGGCTAAAAAGCATGGAGAACATGAAAAGCACACAGATCAGAGAGGTATTCCTGACTGTCACTGCCTCTTTTTCTCTTAAAAAAAGAAAAAAAAAGGAAAAGGAGAAAAGGTACACAGGATGTGAGGATTAATGAACAGCTGTAAAGCACTCATAACAGACAGTACTGAGTGTTAATTAGCATATGGGATATTAAGATCATGGAAAAAATTACGAGCAATTTTCTTTGCCTTTAAACCATCTTGGAAGAATTAACAAGCTAAGAGAGTTCCAAAAATTGTTCCAAAAGACAGAAAACTAAAGAAGGCAAGCCCTGCAGCAGCGTTTTGTAAATAGCTGAGGTCACTTCTCTTTTAGAAGTAAAGGGATTTGCTGATCATTGAGGATGAAAGAGGGGAGAAAACTATGAGATTCTGACCTACACACCAAAAACAATGCTCAGGTTGCAAGAGAACAGCTCACCCTGAGAGAAGCCAAGAGGGTAAGCTTATTTAGTGGGGTAAGGACAGGGAAAATGTAGATATAAAAAGAGTAAGAAGGATTACTTTCTGTTTGTGGGGTTTGCTTTGTCTTAAACATAGTGCCTTATATTAGATTTCCCACTTGTGCATTCATCTAACACAACCGAAACGCAGCTACTTCCACAAAAATAGGCGGCAAGTAGCCAGCACACAGTACAACACCGAACAGTAAGAAGGTACATGTGAAGACAAAGCAATAACACACTTGGTTAATGCTTTCACAGAGCAGAAGAGTGTTTTCCACAGAAGTTCCAACAAGTTGAATTGCACAATCCCACATTTGAAATCAGCCATCCCATCTAGACTTATTTTCTTTAAGGAAAAAAAATAATCAGTACTATCAGATACAAGCAGAGAGGTCAATTACATGATGAAGTCATTTCCCCACAACTATATTACTGCCTTAATTACATTTTACAAAATTTGCTGCTACATCTTTTGCTGATAATACTACTTCTATGAAAATATCACAGCAAACCTGTTACAAACATACTAATACAAAGTGCAGTCGTCCTTTATTCTTCTTAAACGTTTATGCAAATGATGGTGGCCCAACTTAACTTACTACATTCCTCTACTAACTTTAAAATATTTATGGAATTGTGCCCCTCACCTGCTGTCCTTTACTCCACCTACATACATTTAATTCTTGCAATTTTTCTTAGTCCTGCCACCCATCAATCACTCTACTTCCTCTTCCACTCGCTCTAATTCATCAATGTCTTTCTAGTAATAAAGTGCTGAAACCAGAAGCAGTGCTCAAGGAACAGACTAGCTAAAAACCATGAGAGGATCAGCCAACTGCTCAGTTGGACTTCAACACAAAATATGAGCTATCTCAGCAATGCTATGGTTAAATGACTTCCTCAAAACAAGGAAAAAATATTCTGTGTATCTATCTGCATCTGCATTTTGACTCTTAGATGACAATGCACTGGAAATGAGACACACACGGACCTGGTACCTGCGACGGTTGCATGCCTTGAATCCTTAGTAGCTCCTGGGCAATCAGATGAAATTAGCAAATGGAAGATCTGGTATCATCCCTGAGAGGCTCACACAGCTCAGCCACGCACCTCAAATGCCACAGGACACTGCTGAGGCTAAAAGTTTAAACTGGTTCCAAAAGTAAAAGGGACAGATTCAAGGAAGAAATCTACGGAGTGCTATTCAACACAAAAGACAGCAGCATTTCAATGAAAGGTTGCCTGCTGCTGGAAGCTTACAGTGTTGTGGGAAAGGTCTGGTATTGCTTGCTTCATCTTCATCTTCTTTCTAAGCATCCCCTCCATCAGGCACTACTGGCCTCAGCAGACCTTTGGTCTGACCTTATGCTGCCATCCACATTAAATCTCACTGGATTACTGTCATGGAATAGAGATACCATTGTAGGTATAGTGAAAGCAGTAAAAATAATTTTAAAGGCTCTTTCTTCTATCTTTCATTTCCAGACTTGGTCTCTGATTTCACGCATCCTCATTCACCCTTAACTGCCATTAAGAAAAGTGTGGTTTTCCAGGACCATCCGTCTCAAACATCTCCTGCCAATATAAATGATGTCTACAACAACAGGGGCCTAATGCACTACGTAAAACATGGGGACTTTTTTTTATTATTATTAATGCAAACCTGCAGTTTCTAAAATTGATCTCCTGCTGTCTTCAAGATGGCATCTCAAATCTTTCACACTCCCCGGCCCATCCCTCTGTTGTTAAAGGAATCCAATTCCTTCCAATTAGCTCTTTACCTACTAATTACTAACTTGGTTGTTAACACAGAATTCATAAAGATGTCACAATAGGTGACACTGAACTGTATTCTTAGACAACCATTGCCTCCTCAAACCGGAATGCTGCCTATAGATCTTCATTTACGAGCTAATCAGTGTAAGTCTTTCTCTGGGTCTACATGACGACGTTTCATCTTTAACGCTTTTTTGAAAGTTACTTGGTAGGATTATGCCAACTTTACCAGCCATGAATCAGTTTACCTCAATGGAAAATATATGGGATAAATTCATCCCTATGTTTCAAACGCCTTAGTGAAAACTAAATTTATGACTCCAACCATCATTCACTGGCTTTTAAGCTGCATTAAAAAATACAATCAATTTTATCTAGATTTTATATTGTTCCGTAACCCACTAGATCTTCCAACAAATTCTGCTGGTCTTTGTTGCAATGTTTCACTAAGGGCAAGATTACACTTATACAAATCAGAGTTTAAAAAAGAAATCATGGAAAGACCAATGATCACTGGAAGTGTTAAAAAGTCTCACAGAATTAAGTCCATAAAATACCTCAATAATGAAAATTACCAACAACATCGATGACAAAAGAAATACTAACCTCAAGGTATGTAATACTCCTAGTTTTGTGAGTTTAAAAGTCAACCAGTATAAACTAAAACACAGATCTCTCAAGCTGTGGCTCCAAAGAAAGGTTGCATCACCAAATGGCAGGGACAAGTGCCTTCAGCAAAGGACTTCTCATCGCCGCATCTACGCTATGATCAGGAAAGATTAAGCTTAACGTTGAGAAATGTCAATTCCCAGAAGCATAGATCAGAACTTTACAAACATCTCCCCCTTTCATCATGGCCAGTGGCCATTGCATAGCTGAATCTTACCATAGTAAGATACTAGACACATTCATTCCACTTTCATTACACTATGTTTTTCTTATTAAATAAACTTTCATCAGCTTAAATGAATGGTTGTTATTAGTTGAGCTAACAGCCACACAATAATACTCTAGAGAGATATCAATGCTTGTTGATGCATTAACCAAGAGCGGAGGGGCTGAGGTCAAGCTCGTGTCAATGCAAATGAAGCAGTATTAGGCACTAACAGTTTAATGTACTAGACTGTCTCAGATAATGAAAATTACAGGATAAAAAGAATGAGATAAAGTTACCTATAAGTGCAGTAACAATTAAAAAAAAAGATGTTTTGAAGGGAAAGAAACCTTCCATTTTCTAATGTCGTCAACTGTACCCTAGCAGGGTGAGGGTTTTTTCTGAATTGGAAAAGAGTAGAAAAAGACAGAATAGAAGTGAAATACATTCTAATGACACCAGTGCTTCTCATATAAAGAACTTGTAAAGTACTCTTCCAAACTTAATTACTTAAGCTTTACCACGCTCCTTTGGGGCAAACAAATAATGCTAATAAGCTCTGTCATCTGAGTAAAGGTAGAGCATTCAAAATGAATCTTCAGGAAAGACTGAAGAAAGCTCATAATTTCCTTGTTTACATGTGAATCACTAGAACATATCCCATCCATGTAGCAGCTTAATAAAAACAAAGCTGCCTTCTTTGTCTTCCAAACCTCAATCATACAACTACCAGAAATAGTAAGGTTTGCCAGTCATTTAGAACTAGCACAAAATAGTTTTTTTTAAGTATAAATGCTTGCACACATCAAACCTAAAATGAGATACAACCCTGGAGATGCCATGTTCTCAATCCTGCTTTCCAAAAGGCTTCTTCGTAAACATTGAGTCTACAATGAGAAGACACTGTGCTAACTGGGGAAAGACTTCACGGCAAGAAGTGTTATTATTTTCATAATTCAAAAGAAAGAATTTGAAGCAGGGCCAAAACTTAAAGTTTGTAATAAAAAAATCTCTATGGAAATCCAAATGAAAAAAAGTCTCTTATTTTCACTGAAGGCATTAATTACAAAATTACAACACTCTTCCACTGCAGTGTTTGAATTCCAGAACTGAAGAAACAAAAGGAAAGACGTCCTTTATTAACTTTCTTTGTTTCAGTTGAAGAAATGCATTTTATTTACTGTCTGCATACCAAGAACTCTGCTGCTTTTTTAAATTATTTATTTATTTCTTGTGTATAGTATGAGAAGAGAGCTCACCACACCTCACTCTTAACTGAAAGCCTCTCCTCATCCTACACTAAGGA
Organism: Aquila spilogaster; assembly: GCA_024606505.1. NCBI lineage: Eukaryota > Metazoa > Chordata > Aves > Accipitriformes > Accipitridae > Aquila > Aquila spilogaster. The sequence continues at coordinate 3,204,517 of JANHGO010000069.1, forward strand.
AAGCAGTGAGATCAAAACTCTCTTCAATAATTGTGCCCACGGTTACAAACATCCGACATTTTCTGGGAAGATGTAATGACTCCAAATGCCATTGTAAACTCTGGGGGAAATTGTTTTCAAAAAGGACACTTCCCATGGAAGTGGTGGAGTCATCGACCCTGGAGGTGTTTGAGAAAAGGGCAGATGTGGCACTGAGGGATGTGGAAGCGCGCATGGTGATGACGGGCTGACTGTTCAACTAGATGACCTAAGAGGTCTCTTCCAACCTAAATGATTCTATGACTCTTTAATTATGAGATGGGAAAGAAAAGGTCAAATAGGTGAGCAACATCCCTTCTTTTCTCCTGAGAAATTAGAATCTCAGAATCACTAAGGTTGGAAAAGACCTCCAAGATCATCCAGTCCATTGTACTGGAAAATATTTCAGAGTTTTAAGCTCCTTGCTTGACTCCCCCTTTCCAGAGGAAGCTAAATCCCTCGTCTTCATGCACTCCAAATATCTTACTCATAGTTTGCCTGTCCTCTCTTTCCTTTCGTTATGCCACCTCTCCCTTTTCACTGCCTCAGTAGCTTCACAATCACTTCTGCACAGCACGTCTTTGTATCAAAATGTCTTCTGACTGCATTCCCACCTACTAGAGCCCAACTGAAAAAATAAGGAATTTTTTGTAAAATGCTTTAGTATGCAGGCACTGGGGCTGGCCAATGTTTCTAATTTAGACAAGAAAATTCCTGACATAAGGATTAGATTTCATAACAAATAAACTATTAAAAAAATACACAGATTAACCCTCCAGATCTTAAAAAAGGAGTCTATAAAGCTGCACAAAAATTCATTTAACACATCATAAGGATGCAACGGTGAACTCTATGCTCTGAGCGTGCTGCATCAACACAAATGAAAATGACCACACTTACCCGTAAACGGATATCCTCTTCTGTGCCACTGGATGTTATGTCAAGTACATTTAATTGAATGCAACAACAAAATGGTCACTCAGGTCTGGAAACTGAACCAACTGGCAACAATGCAAATTGGCACAACAAAAGCAGTCAGCTCTGAGAAAAGCCCAATGCTATTATTCACTTCAGAAAGGAACAGGAAACATCATTCTTCCCTCGACAGAAGGAAACTGAAATTGTCCTTCACATTGAAAAAGAAAGAAAAGTCAGTGTTGGAGTGTTCCCTGGCCTACTTCTCAAGAAACAAATTATTCTCTCTCTTCAACTTTCTACTAATTTAGACAATGACAGACTCAAGGAAAAGGATGTGCTCCTGAGTAAAACACAGATGCACATCAGTTCCTAGCTCTGTAACATAACTAGGTGTGATATCAAACCAAAGTGAACAACAGTCAGAGGGCACCTTACTTCCCCCTTCTCACCTATTCTTTGCTTTCTGTCATCTTAATAAAAAACGAATTCAGCTGGTATGGCAATAATCCTCCCTCTTATCCCATGGATCTATTTGTGCAGCTTCAGAGTTTTGCTACCTGCTACAATCCTGCACTCAAAGGAACTGTACTCTTAAAATAACGAATCAAGTTCAGAGTAAGTATGTCATCATCTACTGGACTTAAAAAGTTGTTTTTAAAAGTCTATACACTTCGACAAAGTGATATTAGCTCATTAAAATTGCAAAGCTAGACAGTTAAAAGCCAGGCAATGCAAAGAAAGTAGCCTAAGCAATTTTCATTTAATTGTGTTATGATATGACCTTTAATTACTTGATTCAACAACATTTCTTCCTTCAACTGTTTTTAGCATTTCATCTCTTAGATTATTTAAACAAATGGAAAATAGAAATTCCTCCCTACGGGTACCTCACGGGTCAACAGCAGAGACGGAACAATCAGATCAACACTACAGACCTCTACACTACTTCAGTTAATTAAGAAACTGAAGTCGCAGCATATTGTCCTTCAATACATCACCCACTGCTGAAGGAAGCAAGACATGAACCGCTTCCTCTAAGTAAGAGTCCTTCTGTCCTTGCCCACTGAGCATCTTGCTGGGTCCTCTTCAAGATTTGGCTTGACTACAGCATTCTATAGCTCATGCAGATCTTCTCTTCCAGACTCAAATGAGAATAATTCAGATTCCTGCTTTCCAGCAATCACAGTAATGCCTCCAGGCCAAGTGCTAGCTATAAGCCATCCCCATCTCGCCTCCATCACCAGCTCTGCTGCTCTTCCATTGAGATCGTGCACTGCCTTCTTACAAAGCCCCTTCCACGTTAGGATTCCTCACTCAGCACCTGATTGCACTTTATAGTAAAGAGAAAGTACACATACATGTGTGCACCTGCACTCAACTGCCACATCAAAGTGAATGTCGCTTTTAGCAGTGATGTGTGTCACAAAACAGACCCTTTATAGATAGACATACAAACTCATACTTTGAAAAAGCAAATACAAAAGTTGAAGATAACAAATGTTCTGTCTCAGTTAGGAGTTTTGTGTGTTCTCGACCCTCCTAATTACTCCAGAGCTTTACAGTTCAGCAGAGGTTGGAACAAGAATTTTAAGACAAAGTATGTAACCTGCAGTTATAGAACAGCAAACCCTGGCCCTTCTCAAAGGAGTGTGCGTTATAAAGACAACAGAACACACAACGTGAGTGAATGATAATCAAAGCTCATCTGCACTACTTTAGACAAATATAGTATGAGAAACACAACACCAGCCTCTTAAAATTGTTAACTTCATACTGTCAAAAGATATTCTTCGCATCTTGTTCAAGCTGCTGGGAAAAGCTGAAATTCTTATATTAATAATTGTTCCCAGCATTACTCAGTCATTGCACATTAGAACCAGCAGCTGGAGAGTTTTGACTGATAATGAAACCTGTAACAAGCCATCTTCAGCCGTCTTTTCCAAACAATAAGGGAATTAAAATTTCAATTTAAATGCAGAGGTTTGAAACACGCTTCAGTGGCAAAATTACTTCAATTAATGTGAGTGGAATACAAAGAACAGACTGCAGAAATGTGTTGCAGCAGCCAGAAATTATGCTATTAGCATGCTAGCATCAGCCTAACACAGCAACTGCAAAGGTCTAATTTAGACTGTACATATCACAAAGCTACAGGCAACAATATTAATCGGTGCTCCAATTTCAATGTGAGGGATACAAGCTCCTTGTCAGATCACTCTGGGCTTTTCGTAAGCCAGGAGCATCTGTTTACCTTGAGAAACAATACAGAAGACAAAGAGATCTATAAACATTCTGCATTTCTGACAGTTTAGTCATTATTTTGCATAATATTCTTATCATAAAAAAGGAGAAAGGAATTATCCTGCAGCCAGAGAGCAATTACAACATCACAGTCTTTCAGAGGCACCATTAACAGAAGATGGCAAAAGCCAATGAGCCCACAGCAATTTTTGTATACGAAAAGGCTCCAAATACAGGTTGGTTACTATTTCTCTGTTTCAGGTGAAATTTGTCTTCAAATGAAAATTCAAAGAGCAAATGAACAGCTGAAAGCATGTAACTTTAAGTTTTCACTGCATTCCTTGATTTAATAAAAATCTCAACAGTAGCTTCTTCTGTCATTCTCATTTGACTTCTTTAGAATGGATTCTCCATTGTGGGGGAAAAGTAATGTGGTATACTATAGAAGTTTGTACTTTTAATACTGGCTCTATCTTATGGCCTTACACAAGCTTACCTACACATGCACTCCACATTTACATACATGCATGTATGTATATGTAGACAGACCAAAGAAACTGCACACAATGCATTGCAAACTGATAACAGAACACATACGTATTTCAAAGCATTTCTAAAACATATGAGCATTCACAAGTTGTGTTCTCTTTTTATACTTCTTATCTTTTATTTCAGATAGAAAATGAATTGTTTTTCTGGAATTTCCCTCTGAAAATAATTCTTCTTCAACAAGAAAAAAAACCACAAGCAAACTAGCTCTTCATGCTGATTAAGTTCAAGTCTATCAGCAAAAGAAACCATCAATGTTGGTTGACATTTCAACCAATAACAATATTAGCACTGAATTGTACGTTTTCCCCTGGACTGAACTCCATTAATTTACATCACCTTCAATCTCATAATTAAAAATGTCAGGCTAACACCTCATTCCTATTTCTTACACTGGAAACTTCTGACAAAATCTGACTGCACCCCTACATGCTGCCTCATTCCTTACACTGCTGATCCATTCTGAGGAATTCTAACACGTTTTAATATAACACTTTACAAAATTCTACCCCATGTTACAGAATAGAAATGGATACATTACCCAACCCAGATGACTTGCAGAATGGTAGGAAAGATAGAAGACAATAATTCACATTTGAAGGAAAGTGAGAATCTAAGGAGAATAAGATTGAGCGCGTCCCTGGAAGATGGCTTTGAAAAAGACAAAAGGGAAGATTGTGACCAGATTACAGAAAGATGATTACACCAGATGTGGCATGAGAACAGGACATGTGTAACAGAAAAGAACAGGAAGGTGAAGGCGGAATGAAATCAAGCAAGAAAACGTGACAGTAATAACAAAAATCCAGATACGCTTACACAAGTTATCAGAGAAAATGAGGAGACTGACATCAAACTGCCTAATACAGTTTAGACGTACAGAAGAAGTTTTAAAAAGTCATATTTAAGGTAAAATGAGAGAAAACAGAAAAGAAAGTTCCAGTTTGGGCTCAAGGAGTACAGGATGACAACACTAAGATTTTCAGCTCTTCATCCTGTTGAATAATGAATGACTTATTTAAAAAAAAAAAGTGAAGAGGCATAGCTAAGATCGAAGTTGTGAGAAATGCAAAGGACAATGAAGTTAATACAGGAAATAAAAAAGAAGGCAATGAAAAGATTTCTTTAAAGCATTATTTGGAATATATATAGGTATTTTTGCCTTCATTTCTGAATCACAGAATAGCTGAGGTCGCAAGGACCTCCAGAGATCTTCTAATCCAACTCCCTTGCTGATGCAAGGCCAGCTACAGCAGGCTGCCCAGGACCGTGCCCAGCCTGGATATGAAAATTATCAATGGAGACTCCACAGTCTCTCTGGGCAACCTGTCACAGTGTTCAACCATCCCTGCAGTAAAGTGTTTCCTTACATTCAGATAGAATTTCCTGTATTTCAGTCTGTGCCCAGTGCCTCCTGACCTGGCATTGGGTACCACTGAGAAAAGGTTGGCTGTGTTTTCTCTCAGTCTCCTACCAGGTATTTACAAAGGTTGATAAGATCTCCCTCAGGTTTCTTTTCCCAAAGCTAAGCAGTCCCAGTACTCTCAGTTTCTCCTCATAGGAGAGATGCTCCTGCTCCTTAACCATCCTTATGGCCCTTCGCTAGCCCTGCTCCACTAAGTTTCTCTCTCCTGTAGAGTGGATCCCAGAACTGGACACACATCAGGAATGGGTATAATCTCAAACTTTTTTGGTTACTGTAGAAGACAGTTCCAAGAAATAAAGGACTGGAGTCTGGTTAGAAAAATTTGTTAAGTTCAAAAACGAAAGACAGACAGACATTCATTTTAAAGAAGTTCAGGAAGATTCTGTCTCCACCACAGGACTGGAATTGCAAGGTATGCTTGTAAAAGTGGTGGAAACATAGATAAAAATACTTGAAGGAAGGGAAGAAAGATGAAAAATGACCTGGAGATAAGGAACGAGCATCAAGAGTCCTGGTAAAAGACCCAGAGGAAGACAGAAGAAGTAATCACACCTAAATAGTGAAAGATGGTTTCCTGAGTAATGACTGATGTGAGTGCATTCTGAGAGATGAACTTGGAGAGAAAAAGAATAGTCCTTCCACAACAAAAAAACAGCATTGAAATAATTTATAAGATGTAAAGAATGATGACAATACAGGCACCTGGAAAATTCATCTGAATAATATTTAAAATATAGGAAAGCAAGAAGAGATCATGTTAGCATACAGAACAGTTCAGGAGAAGACCTAAGAACAGTTTGAGAACTACATTAGAAAGCTAAGAGAAAAAAGAAACTGCATAGAGAAATACCAAGTTCCAAAAGCAGCAGGAAATCCTATGTGCAAATGGGTAAAAAAGGACTATGGGTAAAAAATGGTTATAAAAAGGACTGAGACAAGAGAACAGGTGAAGACAGCTCTGAAAGTACAAAATAAAAAGAGATAACCAAACAAGATCAGAGACTGTGACACAAAGTCCAATCAGGGAGGATCAAAACAAAAATGAACAGAAGCTTCAGTTAAAGAAAGCAGCAACTGACAAACCAAGCAGGAAAACAAAAAACAAGTAACATAACACAAATGGCAGATCAGCCTACAGACGATCAGACAGTTGACCAGGATATTTTCGATGAGTATTTGCCCAGGACAAGGTACGATATCTTACCAGCATGTCTGTTGCATTGAGGTAGTGCTTGCTGGCCATGCACTGCTCCAGCTTCTGAGGTACTTGTTTGATGTTCTCTATCTCATCCAGCAAATTCAGGACGTGTTTGTGTTCAATCCCTTCAATCCACAACTTGCGCAACTCATCCCTCTTGCAATGCAGCAGCATCTTGCACGATAGCAGGTTCTCCTTCACCTACGAGCAATGTGTCAGAAGATTAATTAAATCTGTCCCTGTAACTTGCACTTCTAACACAAATCAATCCTTTCCCACACCTACTTTATTAGGAATTCCAAAAATATCATAAGACAATAACAAAATACAAGCTCTTTAAAATTGCTGGTTATTCCTCTACCTAAAAGAAGTGGGAATTGTTTTCAAAGTGAAATGCTTTTAGTACAAGTTTTGTACTATTAGTGAGAACTTAACTGAAGTATGATCACGTGAACAAATGTAGGATCCTATTAACCATGATCAAGGACTTATTTGCAGTTTTCCAAAAATCATTTCAGTATTTTGGCATACAACAACAATCCAATTTGCAGTGAAAGCAAATAAACCACTACTAATTTTTCTGCTGCAAACATTTTCCATCTGTCTGTTGAATCTTCTGGCACATCTCCTTTCTTCAAGTTGCATGTTCATTTCTTGAAGCCTAACTCTCTGATAGTACAATCACTTTCCCAGTACCTTGAGCAATACCAGGTTTGTTTTTAAGAGATCTGGTTTCAATGAAACAAATAGCTGTTAGGATAGAATTCTACTCAGCATTTCTATTACTTATCAAGGCTATTTTATGACCTAGAGTACCACCTTAGCATTTGCCACTCTCAATTTGCTTTGAGCCTTATACCATCGTATGTCAGATGCTTTTCCAACTGGCAAAGTCTCTTCTTATTCTATCCCACTCCTAACAAGCAGCAGCAAGATCTTTTCTCATCCATTCTCCCTGGTTATATCCATAGCCTACATTTCCCGCTTTAAGGTTCTCCCAGTATCCTCTGATAAGGTCAGTACAATCTAACTTTTCCTGCATAATGTAAATCAATAATCACATATTAAAACATGGAAGCAATTAACAACACAGCTTCGCACATTACTTTCACACTACTCTTGTTTTCGAGATAAGTTTTGAATACTCAAGATCCAATCTTTTCTCAGGAACTCTCACTGAATTACACATGAAGAGGAACTCCAAGAAGTAGGCCCTTCCAGTTATTTTTAAATAGCAAGACTTCAAAGTACTCCAGAAATCCCACTTCGATGCACCTTGTCCACATAAAGGCAGTTAGCCTTTAGAAGATGCCAAATGTATAGACAGAGCAAAATACAGACATTTGGTAATTAGCTATACAGGGCAGCCTCTAGACAGTCAGAGGAGACTAAGACTTCAACACAATAACATTATTCTTTTCAGAAAGACATTTCTAAGTTTAATGTTGAAAAACCCCACAGACAACAGAAAATCTAATGTAAGAGTGTTATAACTTACCACAAAAGCAAAGGGAAACTAAAATGCACAGAGATTTCATTTCGGACATAATCCCTGTTCAGTACCTTAATTTAAAATGTTTCACTGACCTAGCATACCATCATCAGTGGACTGCTGTTACACAGAGCAAAACTGGGTCAAGTACAACAGTTGTGGGGCTAGAAGGAATCTCACAAGACATTCCTACACCTGTCCTTGCATGAAAGATGATGAACTATATCTACATTTGGGAGCACAGAAAGGAATGAACAGCAAGTCTTTAAGAACCAGCCTCCTTGTGGCAGGTCTAAGTGCTTCTCCTTTGTAACCGTTTTACAGCGCTAACACCTCTAAGGCTAGATCCCAAGCCAAGCCAAAAGCAAGCTGTTCCAACAGGTATTCATATAAGAATGAACTACAAAAGGTGGATACACAGAGGGATCTGGACTTCCTATCATTTCCACAGTTCCTAACATAAGTAAATGCCTGTGCAATCAAAATCGTAAGGACATCTGATAGTGTAATACAGATTGATGACAAACCAGATCTGGGGCCTCCCGTGAGACTAGGATAAAGCTACTGCAATACATGTTGACCAAAATTAATAAGAAAAACTTAAATATCAAAAGGTCCTTCACCTTTAGAGACTTTCTTCTAGACAGGACCAAAAGGTCTCCCCCCCATATGTTTGTTTTGACCTCTGCAAAGCTTAGTATACTGTGTGAAAACAGGCCACCAGCTATAGTTTACTTCAAATTTAGTGCAATTGATCTCTGCTTTCAAAGTGCTGAGCTTTGTACATAAATCCTAGAATGAACTCTTACCCTTGGAAAGCATCAAGATGGTCTCATTCTCTTTGAAAATGCTAAATGAATTTTAAAAGGCAGGAGGGTCAGGACGTAGCCCCAGAAGGGTCACAGCCTACTGGTTCCTAAAGCAATACTGTGAAAGGTTCTGAGACCTCCCAAGAGCCAGGAGAAAAAAAAAAACAATAATTCTGGTGCCTAGTTTGCAAAGTTTAGGTGAGGCAAAGCACAGAGGAAGTAAAAGACAGGACAGGAGACGAAAGAATTTATCTATTGCTACAGTAATCAGAGCTGGAAGGAGAGAGCAGATGGAACAAGTCCACAACAAAGAGTGCCAGAGTTATTTATTGACACCCTACTGAAGTGTGAGCACTCAAAACACAGAAATACACGGGGGCAGAGAGTTCATGTACATTCACACAACAGAACTGAGTTTGGAAATAGCACCAAAATTCATATTCTCTGAGGAAAAAACAAGCTGATGAATCACCCAGACTACTCAGAAGGTTGTTGGAGGCCAACATATAAAGATATGAACAGATCAGATGCAAAGGTGCTAGCTTAGCAGTCCTTAAGACTTCAAAGACCTGATAACAACTTGCCCAGACAGTAAATGAACAGAGGGCACTGCAAAGCTTTGCTCTTTTTATCCTCCTCTTATTTTTCTCCTTAATTGTATGTGTTCTCAAAAGACAACAGGAGATCCTATGGAAAACACACTGGCAGTAAGACTTCACCTGGGACCACCACATAAAAATTGGATGCTCTGCTCCCAGCCACACTACAGTTTGGTTAGCACCCAGCAGTGCTTTCTCAATTCAATTTTTAGTTCACTTAAAGATGATGACAAGTAGCTGGGAAAAAGGTGAGAAATTAGAGGTTAAAACATGAGCTTACATTCCACCACCAACAAGGGAACAGAACTCAGGAAAAGAAGTTGCAAACATTTGTACCAAGACTAAAGTTATCAAGGGGATACGTAAAGTTAGCCTTCACCTGTTTGATTTTGTTCCGTGAGTTGGTGATGCGCTCTGTGATGCTCTGGTAGGTGCGAATTGCAGTGGTGAGCTCAGTGTAGTGCTGGACAATGAGCTCATCTAAATCCCGGTCACACTTCTCATAAGCTTCTTCCAGGCGGCCCTTCTCATTCTCTCGGTCCTCAACATCGTCACTGGTAGACAGAGTTCTAAGGACAAAAAGATGATTAAAATAAGGATAATTTTAAATTACTTATCAGGACAAGAAGTCTCTTCTTGAAATATTCACTATGGACCAGAAACCAGTCACTACTTTCAGTCTAACATTACCAAGTTTTTGTTTTTTTTCCTGGTAAACATTTGTTTGATGATCGGTAAAGAGCAATGTACTTCAAGAAAATTAAAAACCAAAACGATTGTGTTTTATTAATTCCCTGATTTTCAGATGCTTGTGAGCCCCCTTTTTTTTTTTTTTTTAATTACCAATATCACTGGATTTATGAAAAGGGAAAGCGATGTCAGTTACCATATTTGCCGGCTGTCATGACCATGGGCACAGCGTAACATCTGAAATATATCCCCGTTTACTACTTACAAAGAGCTATCAAGAAGAAATTCTATTTTAGTAGAGAGAGAACCCCACCAAAAGCCCACCCATGCCTTCCAATAGTCAATCTGTTTTTAAACATGATACCACTACAGGGAAAAAGGGTAACATACCCTTATTTCCATCACACACACCTCTTTAACCTTTGAGTAGCATCATCCAGCAGAAGTATCTTTATTTACTTAAATCAGTGAAGCTTGAGATTCCAGCAAAGCTGATGAAAGTTTAATCAAACCAGCATGGGAAGGACAAAGTTTCATGGCATCACTCCAAAATTCTCAGATTTACAGAAGGATCAAGAAGTCCTGAACATCTACTTGCTGAAAGTGAGATGCCTTTAAAAATAGACCCAGCAGAGCACGAACACAGAGGCCATAATTTCATAAAAATTACCCAAGTTCAGACTTCTGCTGAGCACCAGCACCATTTCAAGATGGTACAGTATACGATGGAAGAGTATATAAACAGAAAACCAGTAGCATAGCCATTGTTTGCAATCCCTTAGGCAGAGGAAAAAATGCACACCCCTGGAGTGAGAGTATTCTTAATTATTTTTTTTTCCTAGATTTTCTAAGCTATTTCAGTGGAGAGGGTGAAATAGGTTGAAGGAAACCAAAAAACCACTGCTGAACACCGTTGTTCTCTCTACTAGAGTGCTTTTATTTTGGATTTGTTGAAGCAATGAGGTCCAGGCAAACTCAAACCGCCATCTCCCGCTGTCAGTAAGAAAATACCAACTTGCCTTCCAGTAACTGCCACTTGTCTGCAGTTAAGTCAGAAGGTACGAGGAAAGTACTGTACATGGTTGAAAAATAAAACACTGAATGAGAGAAATCTATTTTCTTAAGAGGCATCCAAGAGTATCTTTAGTGACAAACCAAGGAGTTACTACCTGATAAATTCTTCTGAATTCTTGACTAACGTAAACAGCCAGAACTCAAGTGCAAAATCTCGTTTCTTTGTTTACTTTTATCTGGGACATAACACCATGAACAACTGTTCCCTTTCTCTCAAAGTCAAAGGAAACATATCCAGAACTTGCAGTTCACTACTAGTGCTTCCCTACAAAGAAAAACAGCCCATGCCACCCACTCAAGGACTCCATCTTTAAAAGTAGAGGGGAAAAAAAGAAAAAATAAAACAAGCTACTTCACAAGAGATCACGATCCCAGAAAGAGCAGCTAAGAAAATTCAAGTGAGCAAGCAAATCTGTACTACCAGATGGAACATGACACGACAGGAGGATGAGTACACTTGTCCAACTCAACAACCAAGGAGGAAAGAAGACGTTAAGCAACAATGCCTCCTACAACACCATGAATGACAATGCACCCAAGTGGTGTATTTTATTTGACACAATTCTAACACTTCTAACCTTTCAGATGGCTGTGGCAGAAGGTCTGAACAGATACCACATGGAAATGAGGAACAAAGTCCTTTGTTAGGGCTCAGACTATCAGTGCAGGTTCTTCACACTCTCATTCTCCTCCCAAACACGGAGAGCTGCCATATGTTACAGGTGACAAGGGTGCACCTCTGCTTTTGCACAAGGAATACCTAGAAGTGAGGCTGTCCCCCCATTTACCCTCCTCATTCCAAGGACATAGCTTCTTCCAATGCATAAGATTTACTTGTAGTATTTAGAGTACCATGTTTCATAGTAGCTATAGAAATGGAAATACTTTCTAGTGTTAGTACGCCAAGATTCTATTCTTACTTGTGCCTTAAATTGTGTTTTCTCTAAGAAGTTATTTCAATTAGCTTCTACTGCATGCAAAGCATTTTAACATCATGCAAAAAGAACCTGAAATGAATGAAGAAACAGTGGTAGAGCAGCTAGAAAACAAAGCAGGAATTAAGAAGATTGGATTACAGCCTCTGCTCTACTGCCGACATCTGGCATAGCACACAGAACACCCCCACTGCAGCTTTACACAGCTCTCTACTGCTACAGAATCCACATGGAAATAGGAAATCCCTGCCTTGCAACGGGCTAAGCAGGCAGATCCATGTCCCCGTGGCCCAGTTATTCTTCCCTACCTGGCAAATACATAGCTCCTGTCCCTCAAACAATTGAGCTGCAACTACATGCACTATGTGCTACTGAAACACTGCAACAGTTAGCAGAGGTCACGTAATCTCTTCTGACAAATTAATGTGGGAAGATGTGCTAGAAAACAAAAGCTAAGCATACAGCTAATGCAACAGAATTAAATACACAGTACCTGTGCGCCACAGTAGAGTTTGGGTTCACGCTGTAATAGACGAAAAGAAAGCAAGTGAAAGAATGTGTTCAGCAGTACATCTCACTCCATTAACAGTTCTTGCACATGAACACTCTTTATCTCTGAAAAACTGCTTACTTTTGCTAGAAGACCGTTCTTCATCCTGGTTACACCAGACACAAAGGTAGCTCCTAGTTAGAAATTGACATTTTGTTTGAGTTTGAAGCCGAACGATATTGCCTACCTCCAATAGTTAATGGAAACATTGATTCTCTCTCACCTGCACTATAGACTGCAGAAGAACCGTGGATTATTGCAGAAACAAGAAGCTGAATCAAACTGGCCTATACCATTGACTCAGAAAGTTTCCAGTTTTAATTAAACAAAGTTAAATTTCAAAATTCTTGACTTACCAGAGCTACTATTCATCTTCGCACAACTACAGACTAAGTTTCAAAGACGTCATCATTTAAACCACAACACAGCCAGCCGTACTATGCAATATTAGTACTATGAAAAACACTACTAATCCATACTGAAGAAGGGGTAGTGGGAACACCTCAGTGCCTCCGCCCATCCATTCTGACTTCAGGAACCTCAGTAGCGCACACTGGAAATATAGTTGCCAAGGTCTTGTTCTACACTTCTAGTTCTCTGGAAACATGAGCTTAATACACAGAAGTCACCCAGAATTCAGCAAGATAAGAGCAAGACAAAGAACTCGCTCTGCTGCTGTGCAAAACCTTGCTCCGTCAACAGCTGGAGAGCTGGGTGTAGTTCTGGTCTGTTTTCTCTTCAGCTGGCCTTAAAAACACAACTAAAATAGCAGAAGTGATGAAGCAGTTATTCTCTCTGCTAAGGCAAAGACTCTTCAGTTTGGAAAAGGCTGAAAGGGGATGCATATCTGATGGTTACAGAAGTCAGAAATTACAGAATGGCTTAGGTTGGAAGGGACCTTAAAGATCGTCAAAATGAGATGAATAATGGAAACACATCACAAAGTTGTGTACTGCTAGCACTATGGTGGTACTTACTGAAACTCACAGATGCTTGGTGCAGCCTCACCTCAAGCACTGGGTGCCAGTTTGGATGCCACAATTTAAGAACAACATAAAACTATTAGAGAGTGTCCAAAGGAGGGCTGTGAAGATGGGGAAGAGCCAGGAGGGCAAGGCATGTGAGGAGAAGCTGAGGTCCCTTGGTTTGTTCAGCACAAAGAAGGCTGAGGGGAGGCATCATGGTGGGCTACAGCCTCCCTAACTCAACAACCCTGGAGACTAAAGATGTATGAAGCACCAGGCACCTCTAAGTGGCCAGACATGAGTATCCCAACATTGTGTATTGCTACTATTTGAGATCAACTACTGAGCTACATTAACCACTAATCTGTCTCAGTAGAGCATTTATCTGTTCTTGTCTTCTGGAAGATGCTCATAATTTGGATCACCTAAAGCTGGGTGACATTTTGGAGAAGCTGGAGGTGAAGTTATCCCAGTCCTGCTATGTACACACAAACATGCACGCACCACAGGCCAACACACGGCCTGCCCTCCTTACCAGGATATTTCAGTTCCCAGATCTGCAAGAAGACAAGACAGCAGTGATTCATTCTCACAAAGTTACAGCTTAAACCAAGCTGCTATTTTATGACAGGACAGGGACTCCATCCATATGGATTTGCCTTAAATACCTGCAAATGATGTCCTTGCAGATAAGTCAGAAGTTTAAATCACAACCCAAGAACCAAGCGGAAAAAAGCAACAGCAGAGACTCCACTTACTTTACCGAAAGACCATGAAGTTTCACAAGTATAAGTTTTCATTTTAGAAACTCACTACAGACATCTGGATGGACAGCTGGGGAAACAGAAAGCACGTGCGTGATCCATCCCACGATCATGTACTGAAGAACCATCAAAGAGCACTTACAGAAAAGCAAACCGAACTTAAGAATATGAACTGCAATATATATAAATAAGCTGAAATGAAGCTCTTCTGAGCCACATCAGAAACTGCTGTGCTATAAAACTGAGAACAGAACACCTCCTCTCAACTTTTCAAAAATCCATATTAAGCTTTTTCCCACAAAATAACTCACTTCTTTGTACACCCTGGTTTTAAGGTACAAACTTCTGCAACACATTTGAAAGAGTACGAGTGTTTGCAAATGCTCACAGCCAGCAGCAGGACCTTTCTTCTCCTCCATTTACAGTGCCAATATGCTGAGCCTTAATTTAACCTACTTCAACCAAAGCTAACCACTTTCTCTCTACTCCAGTAATTTACCATTTATTATTCTCCATTAACAAAAAAAAATCCACAACATGATATCCTTGAAGTTTAGTGTCACCTGTGTCTACAAAAAGGAGCCCTGTCACTCTGAATCTCAAACGCTACCCTGTACACCTGAATTTCCTAAGCCTCTCGGTACATGAGCCATTTCTTTTTCTTGTTCTGCACAGCAAAGAGCAAAGCAAAGAATGCTTAATATTCTTGAGATTATACATGTTCCTGCTAACACTGCAGAAAAGTAAGCCAAGGGCATCTTTGCTTGTTTCAG
>JANHGO010000069.1:3220104-3256700 GCA_024606505.1 Aquila spilogaster
GCAGGAACGAAAACATCCCTGGGTTATCAACACTGTTTCCAGCACAAATCCAAAACACAGCCCCATACCAGCTACTGGGAAGAAAACTAAGTCTATCCCAGCGCAAACCAGCACAAACTCCCTGAAAAACAAAAAAATTCAAAACATATGACTAACAGAAGGAATGTCAATTTAGATACCAAGTGCATGCAGGTTATGAACTCAGTGGGGATCTCCAGTAGGGTTCCCTGATCAGTTCACTTGTTTTTTCATTTTCATTTTTCTAAATGAGAATCCGCCTCCCCTGTAAGATACCTGTAATTTGTACTTGGCAGCTGGATGGTTGCATATGCCTGTCTCATTAGCAAGAGCTCAATAGGATTAGAATAATTCCAACTGGATGTTAGTCTGTTAAGAGACATTTTTATGCTACAGTAAAACAGAAATTCATTGAGCCAAATCTCATTGACTTTTGATTTTACGTAGTTAAAAATACAGATTACACAAATGCAAAATGCTTAATTCACTGGAGTCACTTCCTCATATGGAAGACAGGATAGAGAAGAAGATGATCAGACACAATCCTGAAATGTTTTTAATCAAGGGATGTACAGCATATTTCATACAAGAAAAAAAAACAAACCTTGCTATTTCCCCCAGAGGTCAGTGAATTTACACTGGAATTAGATTAATAAAAAAGTCCATTGGGATTATTCATTTGGGTAGAATTTGATCTGTAGATCTCAAGCATTTTTCATCTCTGCTTTCCAGCATCCAACTCAAATAACTAGCACAGGGAGTAGGTGGAAAGACTTTTACAGGAGTCCTGAAACACTGTCATCCTGCAAGACACCTAAAGCCTTAAACTGCTTGCTAAGAGTTCACATCAAAGACAGGAATATCTAGTTTCCAAAGGTAAATACATAAGAAAATGTATTCACATTGATCAAATATAATTGCCATCTCTAACATTTCTGCAAGAGGGTGTACCTTTCTAGAAAACTGAACAAACTCCACAGCTCCAGAAGAGTCCTCCTTCCTCAGCACCACAGATGAGAGAACAAAGTTTCTCAGATGTGTTGGCACAACTAGGACTCAAAAGTACATTTGAATCTACCCTCACCAGTTGCTTTACAGTAGTTCAACAGACCACAGTCGTCAGAAGCTAAAGAGTAATTCAAAACACTGGGAAGCAAGATTTCTGACTTAAGGATGCTTACCTATAAATGCTTAACATGGTATCTGGAAGCAGTTGGAAAACCCACTTGAGTCGTTAAAACTTTTTTCTCTCCACAGACCTCAGAGTCTCAGCGTTTTCCTCTGAGCGGCAAAATGAAACGCTTCTCTCACAGAAAACACTAAGGAGCTTTGAGAAAGTCACACAATGTCTCATTCTTATAAGGCAGAAAATGCTACAGACTATAGCTACTATTTACCACAGTAAATAAATACAGTGTTTTGGAAACACAACATATTAAGTAGGAATAAAAGAAACTTTTCTCTAAGAACCAATGTAATTAGCTGTTCCCAGCAACAACACCAGCACACACCATGCACTACATCACAAGTTATTCTCACACTATGGCCTTAGTGTTGGCTATTTCTTTGTGTTTTGACAAATCAATGTTTTTCATAGACCTATCCAAGATCTGCAGGTGCATTGACAGCAGAACTACCACACGATCTCATCTCCTCTGTAAATTTACTCCTACAGCGTGATGCATCAATTTGGAGAGGAAGGGAAGAAAAAAAAAAAAAAAAAAAAGGGCAAACTCTCTAGCATTCAAACAATGCAAGAAAAACAACAGGCAGATGATGTAAAAGGACAGAAAACAAGCCATAATTTCTTCACAAGCTAATAAATTTCTTTCATTGTTGTGAAGTGAAAGAACATGATGTTTACTAAGCTATTCAACAGTAGAAGAAAACAAACACCATTGTACTACACATCATGTGGCACAACAGATAACTACAGGAGTACAGAAATGCTATACAGAGATGATCAGCTGCAAAACTACGAAGCAATTCACCTCCCTTTGTAACATGCTATTTTTGCGCTTCAAATGCATTCCAGCTCCAAAACCGGATTTAACATCATAGCTCCTACCACCACAGAAAGCACACCACACACAGATTAATCTTTATTCTGTGTAACACTCATGTTTCCACAAATGCACACAGCTTATCCGCACCAACAAACTACTACAAAATAAGCTCTGATGCGAACGAAATGCGCAACAGACTTCTCTGCTCAGTCCTCCTATCAACAAGCTTAGTGCGAGCTGAGAATAGCCACAAGGGCAGCTACCAAGAAATGCTCTTTCTGGGGCATCCTGTGACACTCAGTAGGAAAACCCTTTGCAAAGCCAGCAACAGGCATCATTGCAGGTACTTTAGGCAGCCGCAGTGCCAAAAAGCTCAAGCTGGCAATACATGCTACTGAACCACAAAGCTTCAAGGGGACTCAGTATTTTGTTCACATAGAGAGACATGTAAAGCAAATGTGGAAAAATTTGGGTTCTTGAAGAAATCCGCTCATCTTCCTCTCAAAGGGATGCATGAATGAATGCATTTTCAAATTTATTTTCCTGCTTGACAGCAAAGATTTAGTTTTAGCATACACCATCCTACTAGTGTACCTCGGTCTGAAGCATCAGATAAACAACTCAATTTTCCCCTCTCTTTTATTCTACAAGGGCCAATAACAAAAATAGGTCAGTCAGAGACAAATCCATTAATTTCTGAGCTCCAAATGCTCACAGTCCAGCCCTGGTTTGTTTTGCAATGTGCTGAATGCCCTGATACCACACACAAGCTCTCAGTCTTCTGAACCTGAATTCAGGGTGTGATCCACACCACTCCTGCTTCATCTAGCACCCTGTTGCTGCATTTCCTTCAGCAGAGTGCTTTTTCCACCAAATCCTGCACTGAGTTGCCCCCCTCACCCTCATATTTTGCATTGTGGCAAAAGGAAGTTAACAACAACCTTTAAGACTATCTATTTACAGGCATCAACCTCAAAATTACAGCTCCAGCAGGAATCAGATTCAAGACTCAACAAGAATTTCTGTTTCCACTGAGAAGTCTCGTATTTCCCCACACAGCTTGCATTATCAAGGACTTTAGTCTGTTTTCCAGGGCAGATGAGTAATTTCTTTTGCCAGCCCACTGTTAGCTTCCCACCTGTCCAATAAAATGCCAAGAAAATTAGATTAAGTGTCAATTTTAAGAGAAAACTGTTAATGTTAATGAATAATAAATGTTTCATTTCTGCAAATTTGCTTTTTCTGATGCCTCCAGCTAGGCTGGGTGGATAACTGCCTCCCTATTTTACCTACCCTAAGGCCAGCCCTGTTAAGTATTATTACTGCTAAGCTATGGATAGTAAACAGAGTCTTAATTATCAATTTCTTGACTAGAGAATTTGTTTCATGGGAAGAACACTGTAGTAACAGTATGTGGGCATTATGCTTCTGTGGATGTTTTTATTAAACAAAAGTGAAAGAACAGATACTGTATGCAAAATGCAAATATGCATTTTAAACGTGAAGTTAGCACCTGCAACACACTAGACAATTCTTACAGGAGAGGAGTGTTGTAGTCCCCGCTGCTTTTGACCACTGCTGTAGGTGTTCAGCTTCTGTGTGTCCCTGTAGAGCCTCTCTTCCTCTGCTCCACACTATCAGAGCAGACATATGCAAATATTTGTGGTTAAAGGCAGAAAAGAGCATTACATGATGCACAAGTGCAGCGTGGAACTCCAGGAAGACTCTTCCATTACTTCTGGATCAGGTTTCTTTTAAGCATGCAATTCACTTGCCTTCACTCAGCATCGCTTATTTAAATGAAAACACTCATTAAAGACAGTGGGAAACACCAACAAAAAAAAGGCAAGCCGATCGAATTTAAATATTTTTCATCTGATCAGGAAAATGAACATTTTAGTGAAGTATAATTGAACGGATTGCTGAATCACTCGGGGGGGGGGGGGTGTTAAACAAAGCTCCAATTTTAACAGGAATCCACAGTAAACTTTCTGCCACCTGTTTCTACGGTGCTCTGCACCATATCACATGCCTTGTTAAGCCTCCCAGTTCCTCGCTTTAAAACACCTTTGAAGGTACGGTAATACAGACAGCTTGTGGTATCAACTGCACACAACAAAGCTTGGCTTAAAGCTTCTCTTGGTGAAAGCTAAGGCTACGTTTAGAATTGTGGCCAATTTACAGGACTAACTTATGTTGTAACCTTTTTCTCCAGTAAAAACAACACCAGAAATCTGTTCAACAGAAGAAGCTTCTTAAGAACACACTGCAGCCTTGGGCAAAATCCAAAGTTTAAGGGATACGCTACGATCCATCCCTTCCAAAGAAATCAGATGAGGTTGTCAATGTTTTACAGTTTGGGTAACAGTTAAACAATAATTCTTACTGTCTGTCTTGGAAGTCTGCAGATAAAGAGTGCGGGGTAGGTACTACATATCGATACCATAAAAACTCTCCTGAATACGTTTCACAATGTATCATATATACTTGCATCACTCCGGACAATAAAATTAATAGTACAGCACTAAGATTATCAGAATCACCCAGAAGGAAAATTAAAGAAGGGGGGTTTATTTATTTATTTATTCTCCATTTTACACCATACCAAGGACCTAAAACACAAACCAGAATACAACAAGCCTGTGTAAGGTACAGCAAAAAGAAAAAATCAAAGCATGACCGTAGCCAACACAGACAATTTTTGACCAACAAAGGATTTGTGGAGTTAAACGAAGAAAGCAGTTGCTAGAAGCAACAAATAATCATTTAAGCAGAGCACTGTGGATGTCTAGAAAGACCAGTCTCCTCTCTGCAGGAAATAGCTGCAGCATGCCAAGGAGACTTCACTATTAAAAAGGGGGGGGGGGGGGGAAAGCAGAGTAAAAAGAAACCCATTAGAATCTAGTTACTTTTCATAAGGCACCTCTCACTGATGACCGTGGCCGCACACCAATTACAGTATTTGCTTTCTCATTTCAGTTTAAAACGTTGTGATCATTACTAGACATTTATGGGGCACTAACACCCAAAGGCCAACCACACAGCCGCCCCATTGAGAGACACGGCCCAGACACGCAGACCGACAGCGCGAGCTCTTTGTCGCAGGAAATCTAGTAGACAAGAAACAACAACAGGTGAATAAAAGATAAGAGGTCAGGATGCGAGGGAAAGGGAACAAAATAACTGAGATGAGAGAGAGCATCTGTCCACATCTCAGCTGACCAGCAGAGGCAACCGTAACCAGGCAGTTACTCAGACACTGTCAAGTTGCAAATTATCACAGGAATTGCAGCAGTGAGTTTGAAGTGCAAGCTGTTGGGAGGATCAAGCTTTGACTTCACAGATGCATGGAAGATGCATGCAAGTGCTCTGCATGAAGAATATGACAAAAAGCACTAATTTGTCACTACCTTTTCCTCCCCCAAAATCTGTAGAGGGAAACAGAACATTACACAATGGGTCTGATCCTGATTATTTCAAGGACTGGGCCTTCTAGTGAAAACATCAAGCAACACCTAAGATCAAACATGCATTTTGAAAATGTTCACTGGAGACACCTTAGTAGTATTTAAGCCCCTGAGTAAATCAGAATCAAGTGCAGAAGAAAAAATAAAATCTGATCCTTTCTGAATGTCAGGGTTTGCTTGGTTGTTTTTTTCCCCCCCTAAGCCTTATTTTTATGGATGTAAAAAAAAAAAAATCCTGTCTGGAAAAAGAGCCTGTCTAGAGCAGTTCAGCAAGTATTGTTTCTCTTGACTGCTGTTCCACCCTGCAAGACCTTATGAGCAGCTACGTTTCAACAGAGCACAATGAAAAAGTTTTTTACAGCACCCTGGAACAAGAACAACTGTACTTGAGCACACTGTCTACGACGCTCTACAAATTTCCAGACATTCATTAAACTAAATGGACTTATTTGAATTTTATAATTGAAAACTGTTGTCTTAAAGACAAGTCCCAAATGGGGTGATCTACAGCTTCCAGCACTATTTAACCTCAAAGCATATAATCTGATAATACATGTTTTGAAACCTCTGCAGTCTCATTGAAACCACTGTAAAAGTTGGTTCCTTATGTAACAAAGCCAGCCAGAAGAAAAAAAAAAAATCCAAAAGGTATTTAACAATTTAACTCAATAGCAACACGTTGAATGTTTTCTCATTATTTTCACAGGTTGGCTGATTGTTCCTGTGAAATTCTGGATTTGAGGAAATGAATCAAAATGTTCAGAAGACAAACCACTCCCTTCATGAAGACAATGAAGTGCTGGAAAGAAGGTAGTAAAAAATTGCACTGTACAAGTCAATAGGCATGGGAAATGAGATATTGCTGTAAACTGACTATAAAATTATGAAGGATCTTCCCCTTTAAAAAAAAAAAAAGTTAAATCCTGAGGCCAGCACACTCCTCCCTCATCAAGGGGAATACAAGATACCCAGCCTCCAGACAACATTGTGCAAAGAACTCCCTCCTTCACGACAAGAAACGGCAGAACCAAGTCTCTTCAAAATGCTGTTAAACATACAAAGTAAACAGAGCATTATAAAACATTTTCCTCCTCTACTTACATTCCATTAATCTTTCATGCTGCTTACACAGTTGGTTAGAGCATTTTCAACAGAAGTTGATGATCTTTTTATCATTGAGGACTTGCAGATGTATGCATGATAGCTGCAGTGAAAAGGCTGAGCAGCCTACAGCCATCTAAATAAATATCATCAGGGAATTCTTTATTTTGCTAAATTAACCAACCCTTAATCAAATTTCACCACACCAATACAAATGATGCAAGCATAGCTAGTAATCAGCTGATTTCTGAAACAAAGACTGGACTGCAGTCATTTAAGATGATGACGTCAACAGAAGAAGTCCCACTCCTTCAGATGTCTCCAACAGCAGTACATTAAGATGAAAAAACAATGCCGCACACAAGCAAAACCCTAATGACACCAGCTGTACACCATTTTCCGTCTTGGAAAAGGGATGCAGACAGCAGGCAGACCCATGAGATGCCCGTTACACTGCCAGGCGCAAGCAGAGCAACTCAGCTACCAGGCCACTGTGTGAGAACCTGTCCAGGACTATCTCCACATACAGGAGACCACAGGTACCAACTCTCTACCTTTTTTTGTAATTAACTTTAGATCCAAAAAGCCAACACAGCTATTACATGAATTACCACATTCCCAAGAGAAAACTGAAGTCCTAACAATCAGTATTTTCAAATCTGCAAGAGCAGAGGCTGGACAACGCTACTCAGACCTGCCACCTGGATGACTAAAAGATGAAGAGTATTTAAGGAGCCATTGACCACCTTGCACTATGAACCCTTCCTTGATATCACACCGCAACAGAACAGCAGCCCTGCATGAATTAGCAAGAACCTTTGGAAATTTCATTATTAACCTGAAGGTTTCAATACTGCACTGGAATGTAGAGCTGTTGAAACCACAGAACTTACAATCATTTATTAACAAAACCAACTATTTCCACTTCCTAATTTTGTCAGGGTAGGCTAAACAACTCTGCACAGTGCATTCTCTAAAGCCAAAATAAGAGCCGAAAAATAAAGTACCTTGAGCTTTTAACCAGGCATGGTCACTATTGCCCTTTCACATGTGGTTGTGTATTCACATATGCACCCTCACCTACTGTTGCCATTAAACGTAACCAACTATCTGTATCAAGCGAAAACCCAACACTTGCCAAATATGCATACATTTTATAGAAGTGCCTCAAGAGTACTGTGTTCAGCTCTGGGGCCCCCAACATCAGAAGGCCATGGACCTGTTGGAGCAAGTCCAGAGGAGGGCCATGAAGATGATCAGAGGGCTGGAGCACCTCTGCTGTGAGGACAGGCTGAGAGAGTTGGGGTTGTTCAGCCTGGAGAAGAGAAGGCTCCGGGGAGACCTTATTGCAGCCTTTTGATATATAAAGGGGGCTTATAAGAAAGATGGAGGGAGAATTTTTAAGAGGGCCTGTAGTAACAGGACAAGGCATAATGGTTTTAAACTGGAAGAGGGTAGATTTAGATTGGACATAAGGAAGAACTTTTTTACGATGAGGGTGGAGAGATGCTGGAACAGGTTGCCCAGAGAGGTGGTAGATGCCCCATCCCTGGAAACATTCAAGGCCAGGCTGGATGGGGCTTGGAGCAACCTGGTCTAGTGGAAGGTGTCCCTGCCCATGGCAGGGGGGTTGGAACTAGACGATTTTTAAGGTCCCCTCCAACACAAACCATTCTATGATAATTTCAGGAAAATTTATCATTTAAAACCATACTCTGCTATATACAATTTATTCTCAGTGAATTTCTGAGCTACTTGTCTTGTAGAAGAACCCCTACCTTTATAACATTGGAAAACACCATTAGCAATAAAAGCGGTTTTAAGAGACCACGACAGTACATACAGATCAGAGCAACTCGGCTTTATTTCTTGTAGCAGCTATTTCCCAAATGTAACAACGAGGACAACAGCTATACATCCGTCTTTCTCACTCTACATCACAGACGGGGATATCAGTTCCACTGCTTTAGACAGAAAGAGAAAACCAAATGCCAGGCCTTTAGTAAGAATCCATTTAACAAAGTTCACTGTAAATGTAATAAAAATAATGGCCAAAAAGCATTAAAAAGAAAAAGAATTCCACTTGTGAAAAATAAAATATGTTCAAGGTTTTTTTGCCTGTAATTTCAACTTCTACAGACACGAAAGTAGGAAATGCACTATATCTTGCCTCGCTTTTAGTTCTCCTTGACATCTGTCATATGTGTTTGCCTGTGTGAAAGCTGAGCACAAAGATTTCAATGAGGTCTTATGGAGTCAATGCTGAAGTTTGTTTTCTCCCAATTAAAGCAGCTATTAAAGGCCAGTTTTAAAAAATAGCAACCTTTAATTGGAAAGAAAAACACCTAACAATAAATATAAAAGGCAGACACATTCACCAATTAAAAATCTGACAAGATCTCTCAAAAAAATAGCATTTGCTAAATGCCACATTGCTTGTTTCAGAGTACAAAAGCTGCTTCAACCAGCTAGCAACAAAACAAAAGGTTAAGAAAAATCAATATACATACATGTGTTTGTCCTCTGAAAGTTAAAAAAAAATATTTCCCAAGTTGTCCTCCAGCAGATGAGCAGAATTTTCTCCATTCTTTGCACTATTTTTTTAAAAAGACATTGCTAAGGCCCATGCGATCAGCATTAGACTGCTACAACAAAAGCTCCTGTTCTCCAGTGACAACATTTTGACCTTACAAAGTACCTTTTATTTAAGGAACTTAAAGGATCTTTCTCATATGTGAAGGAATTAGCACATGTTTTGAAAGTGGGTGTGCTGAGGCATGAGTGCAAGTGCTGCACTTTTGACCATCCAGCAGAAGCATGGGGACAGAAGCTGTAAAGCCCTGATATCCAATATCCTACTCTAGAAGCCACAATCCCAGGA
Source organism: Aquila spilogaster (assembly GCA_024606505.1). NCBI lineage: Eukaryota > Metazoa > Chordata > Aves > Accipitriformes > Accipitridae > Aquila > Aquila spilogaster. Next base: position 3,229,578 of record JANHGO010000069.1, read on the forward strand.
GCTATGTCTTCTTGTAGCAAATAATGGTCATTTCTTCTCAACAATGCGAGGACAAGGGCAAACTGAACTTACTGTCATATCCCCTAAAGGCACAGGCAAATGAAGGAAGGCTTCCTTGAGCCACAACAAAGGCGGGGATTTTAATAGCAGATTTTGCAAACATTCATTAAGCTTCCCAAACACTCCTTACTTCTAAAAGATTTATTATTATGAACAAACCCTCTACCCCTCCTTTAGGAGAAACAAGAGGGAAACTATGCCCAAGAACTTCAGCAGCACTGCCAAGGGTATGACTACACTACCTCGTAACTCGGCTCCCCTGGTAGCTCCTGGCTCTTTCCAAATGGATCAGTCCTGTCCTGGGGCACATCATTTATTTTCAGTTTTGTACTCTACTGAGCAGCACGTCTCCTTCTGCTCGGGAAACAACTTCTTCCAAGTTAGTCTGTACTTGAGACTGCCTTTATTCCCTATTCTTGGCAACAACCGGAAAACCAAGGTGAATTCGATCAGTACACGAATCCTCCTACAGGAAACAACTCCCAAAGGAAAAATGTGTTCCCCAACACAACAGGAAAAACTGACACTTCACAGGGACAGAAAAGACAAGAAAAGTGGGATGGTCTTTCCTGTTGGGTCTTCCTTTATCTCAGAGTTTTCCGCATTCAGAGCTGCTGAAAAGCAACACCGTAGAGATTAGGGACAAGCCAAAATTTCCAAACTATACCGAGACTGCGATGAACAACAGTGATGAAAACTACACTGCTACTGATGCAATTAACCTTCCTGAAGCAGCAGCACCCTGATTTTAGACCAGAGCCCCAGCTCCCATAAAATACTATTTCTTACTTGATTTCAGTGCTGCTATAATACATTAAACTTTGTCAAGGATTTGACCCCAAATATGCTCCCCGAAAGTGACACAATTTTTCTCCTGGGAAGTCCAGTGAAATAAGTAAAAGAATCCTAGTATCAGAGGAAAGTAAATTATTCAGTCGCTTGCAAGAGAGCTACTGAGCTTGAGTAAATATCAAAAATTATCCCTTCATTAATAAAATAATTTATATTTATAAAAGGCCTTTCAGCTTCACATTTCAAAGCATTTTATAGACAAGCACACTAAATAGATTTTGCAGACCTAAACAATGTTTCTTTTTGAAAGACGTAACTGTCTTTGCTATAACCAAGTAAAATACCATAATATTTGAAGAAGCTCCTCTGGTTTTGTTTGTTTACAGCAGAATAATGTAGTCAAAGTTTTGTTACTTTTCATACACTGTTTCCTTTTATGGGCCTTTCCCACAGCAACAAGAGAGAAATAAATAGCCTTCTAAATAAACAGGGAAATGCAAGTGTAAAACTACAAGGATTGGCAGAAGACTCTGTACATAAATGTTTTGGAAGTAAAGCTATCAAGAAAAGAAAACTTTGCTACATTTCAAACCAACAGTCTACTGTTAAGATTTGTAGTATTTTTCTGAAGCTGAGTAAAGTTATAAGAAAGATACATTTAACCCACCCAGGTCTAAATTTGGCTGCAACGCTTTTTTATGAGCATACAAAACAGAAAAAAATTCACCTGTTGCTTGGCAAGTTCATTCTATATGAACTACTATACAAAAACAACATACAGAAGAAAGTGATTTAAATTCCTTTCCACGGCATTTGCTTTTTGTACTTGGCTAACCTTAAGAAACATGAATATTATTAACACTTTTTCCTTCCTTTGCAATCAGTTCTACTTTCAGGTTTTCATGGTCTGGCTCCACATGACACTTCAAGCTCTGCAAAGAATCTCTACATCCAAACCAAGTTCTAATTAAATTCTGGAGGTTTAGTTATCAGGCTGTTCTATTGAATAATTTTAATTTCATAATGTCGATAACCTCAATGTCGTGTCTAAACACTGGACCTAAACTAGCCAAGATACGAGTGCCTGTAAACCAAAGATTATTAGACAAACATGATTTCTTATTTGGAGAACACAGTACCATGAGTTCACTCTCATTTTATATTATAAATGAAATAACAAGTCTAGATTTATTAAAACAGAGATACAAAAGGAGGCCCTTAAAATACTCTTGGAAATTATAAGAAACATGAGAGAAAAAAAAAAAAAAAAAAAAAGACAACTACTACAGGAAATGCTACAGCAATCAATGCATGTATATTATTTATTCTTCCACTGTCTATAAATTACTGTATTTTCTCTAAATTAGGGTTGTCTAGCTACAACTTACCATGTCTGCCTCTCCAACTCATTCAAATTTGAGGCTGATAAAGGAACACTAAGCACAACACACTTCAAATCCTATCCTTGTCCCAAATATAAGGTGTAAGTGCCCAGAAAAAACTCAAGATCCAGGCGAGAGGCCTGATTTTTTCAGGTTTTCACAACTAATCATGTATTTATTATGCAAACGGTCCATGCAATTTTATGAATAATTGCACCCACGAGTGTGTGTAGGCCTGGATATAAAATTTGCAGGACCACCACTCATTTTAATAGTCACATATTTGGGTATTAGCACCCCATCCCTTTCCCATTCAACATTTCTTATATACAAAATAAAAAGTTGCCAAAGTACACTACTACCACTGTCATACCTCATGTTTATATGAGGTCATACCTATGTACACTTTTCTCCATCTGCATACATGTATACTTGTAACTCCAACCTAAACAAATCTGGGTTTGTAACATTTTTTCTTATAAAACTAATGAACCACATATACTTGAAATGGACAAGTCAGGCGACACAGCCTCTGTTAAGCATCACTTTTCATTCATTGTTCAGTGTGATCCTTTGTTACCTATTAAGATACAACTCATAGACCGCAGTCACAACCCTGGAAAGGCTAAGCAGTTCTGTGAACCAGCTGCTTTTTTCAGAGCCACCATCTACCTCAAGTTTTGCAAGATCTGAAAGACCAGTTTTCAGCGTAATGAAAAAGAATGGAATTTTGTCCTAAACATTATCATTCATAGAGGATTTTAAAATCATAACATGTCCTAGATACAAAACTATTGCTACAATAACTTCTCCAAGTAACAGAATGACCATAGTTTCTGGCAAAGACATTGAAGTAGGAACCAAAGTTTGAAAGTTAATTACAACTCACAATATCATACGAGTACGACACCTGCTTTAAAGGGCGTGCATAAGGCCAACATTTAAAAGCTTCAGTGTGGGAAATAAGCTGCCAACCCACTCGTTATAAGCAGCGTAGAAGAGATTTACAAGCAGTTGAAGAAGGCACAGAGAGAAACCAGTGAAGTGAATTCAGGTCCTTGCTTGGCTCCAAGTATATTACAGAATCATCCTCTAGCAGAGGAGAGGAGAGTTCAGGAATAAGGGCAGAGAAAAATCAATAGTCTAAACATGACTAAATGCAACTGCTTTCTTTCCATCCCCTGCAAGACAGTTGGACTCAGGAGAAGTAGCGCTTTTCTCACAATCCCATCCTAAAACAGCATGGGGTCTGCACACAGGACTTCCTAGTCCTACAGCTTTTCCAACCAGCCATACTTCACTCAGTGGTGCTGTGTGTTTGTGGATGGGGGTCAACTGTGGACCCTACAGCAATAAGAAGATGGTGCCTTGACCCTCCCTGCGTGGCATTAAACTAGGGCTAACCGCAGGGCTTGCTCCTCTGACCCCAGGATAGAGCAAAGCAAGGGGAACAGAGGGAGGGGACCCGGGCAGGAGGGGAGGACGGCAGGACACCCCTCAGGAGAAGGCCTGCTCCAGCACTGAGGCCTCCCCGCCGCTGTCAGGGCCCTGGAAAGACCCCAGGCCCTGGAGGCCCGGCCCGGGAAAGCCCCCACAGCACGGCAGGGCCCGCACACGCCCCTGGGTCTCACCCCCAGGGGCCCACGCAGCACCCGGGGCGGCCCTGCAGGCTGGGACGGGAGGCTGCGGAGCGGGTGTCCGCGCCGCCCCTACCTGATGACAGAGATGAGCAGCCCCGAGGGGTCCTTGCTCTTGCTCATGGTGCTCCGGTAGCGCCCCGCCGCCTCGCCCGCCGCCATCTTGCACCCCCCTCCTCCTCCTCCTCAAACACAGGGCAGCCACCAGTGCTGGCGTAGCGCAGCCAATCAGAACAGAGGAGGCGGGCAGCTGCGGGCCTGTCACCCAATAGAAGGCGAGGGAGGCGGGGCGCGCGGCGTCCAGCGGCCGTGCAGCGTGCGGCGGCGCCGCGGAGCCTTCTGGGAGTTGTAGTTTTTATGGCGGCGCTTCCGGCCTCTGCCCCTCTCAGCCTGGAGTCGACGGAAACGCGCCCTCGACGGCGCAACCCGCCCCCCCCCTTCGAAAGGCGCTTCAAATAGATTAACAGATTAAGAAATTAGCGACCAGACGAGATACATCTGCAAAGGGGGCTGTGCCCAGAAGTCTTCCTTCGCTCTGGAAGCTGGGAGGAAAGGGGGTGGGAGGGCGAGGGACCAAGGCCGCCCACACAGAGCCTGGGCCCGCCGCCTCACGGCGCCTGACGAGCTCCTGGGCCTTCACCGGACTCGACGGCGAAGGGTTTAAACGTTTATAGGGTTTAAAATGAACAAAACGCACTAGCTACTTAGAGTAACGTGTCCTCCGAACTAGCTAATGCTAAGCGTTAGCTGCGTGCCATAGCCTCGGGCGGATTCTGATTGCAAGTTCACCTACAAGGGGCTGCTGAGGCGTCACTTAATTTAATGTCTTCAAGTTACAATGTTTTTAAAAACAGTTTTCCCCAGGTTTCACTGGGAAGGCGGTGAGGTGACTCAAGCTGAAACAGCCTGGGTGATCTTTGAAGTCAGCTCTGAAAGTAAACCTGAGCTAGTCAGCGTTTTGCTTTTGAATTGTGGTTTTTGCACAGCTGGAGATGAGAAATCGGAGTCAGTTCACAAACTGGCTGGGAAGTGGCAGATCTCCAACATCCAATGCTTACCGAAGGCCAGCCTGTGTCTTGCCCATAGACCTTGCTTTACCATCGATGCGCTCCGTCTCTTGCCATAGAATCATCTGCTTTAGGAAAGGAAAGGCCATGTTCAGGGTTAGAAAGCAAGAGGTTCTTTTTCACTGGCTTGCTGGGCAACATCAAACAAATTGTCTTACAGCAGCTGCCTCGCTTTCCCCATTTGCAGATGAGGGATAATGATAGCTCTCCATCCAAGTCCTTTGAGAGCTTGTTAAAAGCACCACGCAAGACCCAAGTTTGTTATTGCAGAGGCAGGAATTCCTTAGCAAGTGCAGTAATAGTCAGGTAGTAATAGCTGCTGGGTGTTTTCTAGACCAGGTTCGCTCCATAGTGTCAAAGACACTATTCCTGGTTGCTATTCTGTAGTTGTTTCTTCAGCCCCAAACTGCAGATTAACAATTTTAATTGCATGAAAATTGCTGAAATCTGTAAGTCAGTCAACAGTATCCATTTATATGAACTGTATTTGAAATCCAAGGTAATTGGAAGCATGGTATTCCCAGGGCTTTTTTACAAGGGGAAGATTTCCACAGTAGCTATTGTGGAAGAATCTCTATTTATTATAATCAACGGCTGTATCTATTATCGTTAGCAGAATGGGAGAATAAGAGCATGGGCACTTTAATTCTGAAATAAAAGATACTTTATTCCTGAATAACTAATGTGTTTTCATAACAGAATAATTACTCCAAAGTAAAGTGATTTTTATCTCCAGATAGGGTGTGCACTTGAAGTGTGTTCCTGTATAGCTGTTCTGCTACATTTCCCCTGTGCAGGCAGGCTCTCAGCTCTGCTATTTGCTATTCAGCTACACCAAAAAAGCTCATCTTTGTTGATTTTCTGGGCAGGTTTGCTAATGCCTTTGCTCGAGGATGGTGATTTGAATGGCAGGAGTTTTATGCACTGGCTGGAGGGAGTTTTTTCTCAAACTGCCGACTTGCCAATATTGTTTTTTTGTTAATTGGCAATTCATATTGACTGCTCTGTACTGGCGCGTCCTGGAGATTGCAGTGGGGATGAAATCAATGTGTCCTACCTTTTCATTCCTGACAGCTACAATAATCACCTCATTTAGGAGGAACTTCATCAGGACAAACAACAGCAAATCTCCCCCACAACTGTAACCTTGCTGACTTTCAACCCTGGGCTCTAATTGCTGAACCACTGCCTTGTTTCATTTACAAGCCCTTTCCCTTCACTCCCAACCCAAGCAGAGCTATAGGTGTCAATTTATGTTTACTTTAAACAAAAGAAAAAAATCAACATAGTGCAGGCTTATGCAGAACATGAATGCTGAGGTCTTTCTTCATTAATAATATATGATACAATGAGGATGAAGGGTTACGAGAACAGCATTTTCTCCTCACACAGCTTGCAAGAAAGGATCTCAACCTGAAAACTGATGGATTAGGAATCAGGGGACAGAAACATAATTTTCCTTTTCACATTTCTTTCATATAGTGTTTTAATACTATGAGGTATATCTAGTAAAACCTATGGTTCCTTGACTACTCAAACCAAATAAAGTCCAAACAATTTTCTTGATGATTCATTAATCACTGTCACAACTTGTCTGTAAATATTAGAGGGGCTCAATAAAGGATCCCCCCAAACCAGAAGGGACTGGGAAGCACAGATGGTTTCACTCCTCCTCCCCATCCTCCCTTCGTAAGAAAAGGAAAGGGCTCAGTGCGGAGGCGAGCACGTACTCTGCCGTTTCTCATCCACTGGGCCAGTTGCCCAAGGGACCACCGCAGTGGCAGAGCGCTCTGCCAAAAAGAAGCCTAAACAGGCACAGACAGCACAGTTCTTTTGCAAATATGGCTTCCTCCCTTTGGGAAGCCTTTACAAACTCCACTGGCAAAAGAACTCCTTTCCCCATATGACTGGCATGATACTAGGGGATTGCTTTCCCCCTTTCCTGAGATAGTTTTACCTGCAATCCCTTTCCATAATTTATCCGCTGGTATTTTCTAAGTGACACTTGTGAATTCCTAAATCTAACAGATTTACCAATGCTCAGTGCTTTTGTACACACAGGTCTCTCATCCACAGGTTTAACATTTTTAAAAATACCACATTTTACTTCGTTATTTCATTTCAAACATTAGTAGAAATGTCAGAGAAAAGGGTTCAGCTAACACCAATATCTTACAGGTGTAATTGCCTTGTCTGTAATGCGTTTACATTAGTTATAATGAAATTACCTTTGACTTGCATCAGTGTAAATGGAAGCAGAGTGAAGGCCAGAGTTTCCATCTAAGACTGTAGGAGCAATTTTGCCTGTATAAAGCGAGCATAATTCAGTTGGCATATGTCAGTCAGTTTAATAAAATATATTACGTCTTCTTACAGAGCTTGTCACCCTGACATCAGCTGCCATTACGCTGAAATTGGTCCACGGTCAAAGAATCAGGTCCCAGGCCCCCACTTCTTGCAATAGACTTAATTCTGTCTTTCTTATGAAGCTTTATCAGGCTTTACCAATCTGCCTGAATAAGAACTGAATAAAAGTGTGCTGAAACATCAAGATTTGTCCCTATGGTTAGTCGCTCGTCTGGATGATGTTGTTATTCCTATTTACCATTATATAAGTCTGCACTAAGGGTGGTTTAGGTTGTTTTTTTGGATTTCCTGCATGACAACAATCAGTATCTCTTCCCAGCACATAGCTGCCATCAATTCTTTCTGTCTCAGCTTGTGAATAAGAAGTAAGCAACCCATGGGGCAGGTGAAGAAGTTGCCTGGCTTAATGCTGGGAATCAAGGCAGAGATGCGATTCAAATGCCTTCTTATTGTTTTTTGCCTCCTGACATTTCCCAAGTTGCACTGTGTACTGCTGCCACAGAAAAAATAGTAACTAAGATTAAGCTAAGTGGAAAAGTACTGCTGCTTTTCCAATGTCAAAGCCATAGAACCTATGATAATGCAAGCCCTGAAGGAAATCAGAGCAGAAGTGTGAGGTGTTTCTCTTCACCATGCAGGTAAAACACTGTGAAAGAAGATGAGCTTTTCTCCTTCTGTAAACCACTAAAAAAACAGATTATTGGGGTTTATTTTCCCCCCTTTATTTTACTTACCCTTACTAAGGGAATGCTGGTTTTGCAGTTGTGCAATCTGTAACAATATAGAGAGGTGAGACTGAACCAGGCAGTTTTCTCATGAAGTTGGTGACCTGATTCAGACCTGGCCAGAACAATGAATGTCAGAAAAAGGAACAGAGCCCCCATAATTGATCCCATGGAATAATCTTTTATCATGGCTTGTTTTGTTAATTGATCTAATTCCCTGGGAAACAGTAGATTGCAAGGTGGCAGAACGGCTTTCTAATCTAGTTACACCTTAACACGGTTACTGAGTTATGTGCAGCTTGAGCCCCAGAGCCTGCATTCACCTTCCAGGAGCTTGAACATATTCCATAGCCTTCTCAGCAAAGCATGTCTATACTTTTGCATAAGAACTTGTTCAAATGGAGAATTTTCTGGCAGTGACAATACATATAGGAGGAATATCATTTTTTTCATCGTTATTGTAGATGCACCAAACCTTGGGCTTAGGAAGCCTAAATGTGATTTACCAATTCTGCCTTCCATCTTATGGGCAAGACAAATCTCCCATTTGGTGTCATGCATCCAGTCATCCTCAGTTATCTTCCAAATCCTCAGCCCGTCTCTCCTCATCTCATTCAGGTGAACGGCTGCAGGCTGCATGTTGGCTGGTTGAAATTAAAATCTCTAAGCCTTACTATCATTTGGAACCATGGAAGACCTGAGGTGTGTAAGAGACATATAAAACAACACTCACATCCTGACTCTCTCGTGCTTAATTATGGGTTTTTTTCCCCCACCCCTTCTTTAAGGAGTTCTTAGACCCTATCCACAAGCTTCTCTTTTTAACTCAGCTCCATTAAGTTCCCCGTGTCTGGCTGACCACCAGTCTCCATGTAATGACTTGTGGATTTGTTGGGCATCAACACTTGCCTCAGGTGCTATCTGAGCCAGTAAGTTCCTACAGTTTTGGGGAAAAGAGGTGGCTGGATAGAAAAGAAAGTCCCAGATTCCTGCTGGCACTGAGAGGGAGGTGGAACGGCTTGGCTCATCTATTTCAGTAAATTCACTTGGGAGGGAGGGGTAATGGATGCCTCAACCCCAGGAAAAACCCTTAGATCAGAGCTCCACCTTATTAAATCGTGGACAGCCAAGCATGACATACGTTGGAGATAAGACTTCATAAATTCCACTGCTCACAGAAGTATTTCATCCTACTGAATACAGCTTTGGATATTTTCTGTTTTGTGTAACTAGCAGCTTCAGGCAAGAGAAACAACAACTTGAACTGAAGTAAGTAAAACTCCCAGTACCAGCAACGCACTCTTGTATTTTCAGGAAAGAGCCGTGGTATCAATCCTTCTGAAGTGAGACATCAGACATCCAATTTCAAGGCTTCCCTTGCAGAAAATGGGGCATAAGTTTCAGCAGCTGCAGTCCTTTTGGCCTCAAATTTAATTTACTATGAAGTGATATAAGAGAAGGATAATATGACAGTTGTTGTACTTCTATAGCACTTTTGACAAAGTAAATATATCAGTGGCAAACATCATAATCCCCATTTTACAAGAGAAACTGTGACCCAGTGATACTAAAATCAAGCATGCAACAACAAACCCCACTTACCTTACAGTCTCAAAGTTTTGCTGCCAAGAAGGAGAAGAAACAGGAATGATCTATACTCAGTCTACAGTTCAACGCATTTGAAGGACAGCCACATTGAAGGACATTACAGAGAGTGAGTGATGCCTCTGAAAGGGTTTTCCACAATGTCGTCCTGCATGTTAGAAATCTGAGCCTCCCCACTGTTTGACCAGCACCTTCTTGTCCTGCATTTTCACTAAGAAAAAACATCAGTGAGAAAGAGTTTCTTTTGGTGAGTTTCTTCAATAAAAAACCCTGCAGGCAGCTTTCTGCAGCATAATACCATAATACCATAGCTGCAGCATGCTTCAAATGTGCGTGGTACCAACGGTGCCATATCTGTCAGGCGTTGCTGCTGGTTTTTTGGCAATGTTTGCTCCGTGTTGCTTTTGATGGTGCCAGCCAGCTCCTTTGGTGTTACCATACTGACTGCTGTTGCTATCCCACCCCCTGTCCTGGCCAGGGACAACGTGATGTGCCCAGACTCGGCACCACAGCTTAGGTGATGGAGAAGGGTTGACTTTCCCATCACCCAGAAATGTTACCACCATCACCTTGGAATTATTCCAGTTTGGTGGGTGAGATGAACCCTGAAGAAGTGATCACTGGCCTGACTCTCAGGCTGGACATATATAAAAATCTCTGGACATACCCATCAAGCAGCCTCAAAGTTCAGATTGGAAACCGTTCAATAGTAACCAATCTGTGAGATGGCAGTGATGGTAATGCCCAAATTGTTGGTGTCGTGAAATGTTTGTGGGTAGTCAAAGAGTGAGGATGCTCAGAGAGCTACAGGCACTGCAGCTTTGAAAGCATTGTGATAAAGAGCTAACTGAAGCACCAAATCCACAGGAACAGACTTAAATCAACTTTATTGTACAGCAGCGTTATGTGGGCACTGAATAAGGCTGAAGATAGATGTCTTTAATTTTTTCTGTTATTGTCAGCAAGAAGGACAAAATCAGCAAGACAGATACTTGCAGATGAACCCCACAACTCTATCACCAGCAGTGCAGGGGTTGAGACAGACATGTTAGGATGGAAGATCACTGCATTGTGTACTGTTTCATCAATGATCTTGGAGTCACCAAAAGACCTGACAGCAAATTAAGAGATGTCAGTGGCGTAGAGCCAGTTCATCATAATAACCTTACAAAGTGGGGTCCAGGCAGCCTTTGAAACACAAGAAGGACGGGTCTCTTGGAGATTTGCTTTCTGACGTTGCAGGAATTTAAGCTATCAGTGCACCTGAAAAGTTCCTAGAGATGGTGGTGTAACTAAGTGATTTCCAAATGATGCAGCAGAGTTTTTGCAATTCCCATTTAAAGTCTGGTAAGGTAATATTAAATGCTCAGCAAGAAAATTAAATGTAATCTACTTTACATTTATAAAATTAAATGTAATGCAATAAAATTAACTAAAAGGTCTTATCATCTCTACTTTAAAGATGGCATTGGTATGACTGGTATGGGTTTTTAACAATTCCCCTTCAGGAAAGGCAAGCCCTACAAAGCAATATCATTTTTTTCCTATGATCTTTGTGGGTTTGGAGAAGAAAAACATTTCAAGGAGTACCCAGCTCCAGGGATCTGGTGAAAAATTAGGTCAGCACAACTAAGAGGTATCTGTCACAAACTAATAGATAGCTGTCACAAGTGCTGAAGACAACCATTCAGGTGCTGAAGATCATTCAGCTGCTTCTTTTGCTGTCTTTCATCATCCCTTCACTACTACCCTCCATTCCTCATTGTTCCCCAGTTCATCTCCTGCCTTTCTATTGTGTCCTCTCTTCCTTCATCTTTACATTTTACTAATCCCTTCCACTAAACACCATTGATATTTTTAAAATTATAATGACACAACTTAAATTTACAAGTCATTGCACTGCTGGTTTCTGTGTTATATCCTTTTGCTTCTTAAACTCAAGCGCCCCATTTATTTAAATCATAAACTTATCAGGGCAGAGGCCACATTTTAACCTTAGCATAGTGGAGATTTATGTAGCATAATTAAGCAGGATAATAAAATACACCTCAGTGAAGGTTGAAATGTAAGTTGTGGAATCTACATTTATTTCATTGCTCTTAAGGTGAGAGGTGAACACCGTGACGTCTTTGTCTAACTTCCTGCATAACTTAGACCAGGGGACTCCATGCAGTGAGTCCTGCAGAAACCTACCACTCCGGAAGACCTGCTGGTGGGCTACTCACCCAGTCCCATCATAACCTGTTCCAACAGAAGTTTGTCCTTCCTACTAAAATTGTGTCCTATGTGTTCTGTTTCAATTTGTCTTGCCCAAGCCTTCAGCCATTTGATCTTACCACGCCAGAAGATCTCCAGACCTCTCAACCTTCTTCTCAACCCTGTGCCTGCAACTCCTTCATGCAGCTGTGTAATCTAAGGCTGTGTGATGTGAAGAACACTGCAGGCTAAATGAATGGTTAAACCATTACAGGGCTTTCATATTATGTATGCCACTTCCCCAGCATGCAACAACCTTTTCTGGTGTCCTAGATATTCACAGAAAATGGGGGCTTGTGCTACAACTGCGTGAAATATAGACCTGGCTTTGGAGGAACGGGATGCAGGAGGCAAACCCTCTACATCTCATAACCAATGTATGTGACTTGACGAACCTGGCTATGAATCTCTCTGAGCTTTATCCACATGTCCAGAGTGATGAGAACAAATATTCATGCTAGATTTGTGTTCTTTTGAAATTCTCCTTATTAGTAGCAAGATGGCCCCATGGGTCACTGTGGGACACTGCTCCTGGGAGCAGACTGGTCCCACCACAACCATACATGTGGGCCCATCCTGGATTATACAAGCCAGCCATAGACCATGGATTCAGGCAGACAATAAGAAAAGAGTCAAAAAGTGCAGAACAGTGAACGGCCTTTGTCGCGTACTTTTCTCACCAAGGTAAAAAGGAACCAGAGAAGATATACCACATACTCAGTTTCATTTTTGCAAGGGAAAAAGCAATAAGTGCATAGCCTTGGGTTATGAACATCCTGATCACTCAGTCACAGTCTCGGCAACTGGCTGCAGTCATTACAAGCTCAGTAAATTTTGGAACCTTTGGAAAACAGCTGCTGCCTTTTCAGTAAGAAACCATTTGTCTGAAGTGCTTTTAGTTCAGTGGGTCCAGAAGTCGCTGGGATGTGATGGCAGGAAAAGCCATGGGGGTCGATGTATTCCTCAGTGTATTTCTGCCTTCAGTCCTTACAGAGATAACGCTCCCCTGCTGCCATGGATGTAAGAAGGGGCTAGAATATCTATGAGCATTTTATACCCACCACAGCTTGAAATATAAATCAACATGCTGCAGAATGAAAACAAAATCTAGAGGTGTTTTCCTTTGTTTGGCTTCACTCTTTCCCTGAGTTTCCATGCTGCTCCCAGGTGCTCAGCTCTTCCTGAGCTGAGAAAGAGCTGTGAATACAGAAAACAGTCTGGAGCCAAGGAGTATCACCAAGCTAGCAGCGCGGTAAATGGGGCAGGGAGGCTGGCACACACCTGAAACCTCTGATAATATGGGTCCAGCTCTCTCTCCTATAGGCTCTCCCTGTGCGACTTCAGGCACGATGGTGGATACAGCAAAATTCTCTTCTTCCAAATCCCTGGAGGCTCTTTAAGTGCCTACATTTTCACCAGTAACTACCCCTTGATACGTGAAGTTTTCATTTCGCAACTCAGAAGCGTCTCTACCCCAGCAGAGCTCCTCGCTGCCCTTGTTCTCAGCCAGAATGAAGCAATTTTCTGTCTCTTGCTTAAAAAAATCTGATGTTAAGTTATCCTTTTACTTATCCTGTTTACCCATCCGGCGCACACCTAGATGAACGCAAGTGTTGTCTGCTCACTGTCTGAACACCTGCCAGAGGAAGACGTGGCCCCTGTGGTAGCACAGGGGTCAGAGCACTCATCCCTGCCCTGCCTCGAGCGATGCTTCAAACCCCTTACCTCCTGGGGAACATCCAACCCCAGACTGAAGTCCGCGAGGGCTCAGGAGAGGGAAAGATACTTTCTTCACTCCCAGGCTGAGGTTCTTTGAATTACAAAACTCGCCCAAGCAGCTGATTTAATGCTCAGGGCAGTAGCTTACACTGAGCTAGTTTGGGGTGGGCTGCTGTCAGCAGCTGAGATGATGGATAGATAACTCACTGCAAGCTAATTCAGAAGTGTCTACCTGGGCTGCACACACAGCAGCAACTGAGATGTCGGGGTTCAGTGAGGGACTAATGCCGTCCACATTATTAGGGAACAACAGGGAAAGGATAAGAGCATGCCTTGTTATGCACATGAGCTTTTCCTTTACAATAGCTTCCTAATATTTACATTTTCTATTGTTTGAAAAAATACACATTTTTTTCTCTGAAGTGACATATGTCAGGTTGACATACCTGGTAGTGAAGATCTCACCCTGCCTGTGTTAATTGGGAGAGCAGAAAGTCAGTAGCATACAGTTTCACCAGGGTCCTATGTCAAAACGAGCAAAACAAATTAACAAAAAAATCAAGATCTGGCATGTAAAATCCAAGTGTTCCAAACTCATGCAGGTATCAAAGGAAAAGAGAGAAAATTCAGGCCGAGGACGAGGGATGCAGAAAACCTTGATTAGGAAAGTGGCACTGGGGGCCTGACGAAGGAATGAGAACATTGCCAGTGCATGAGAGAGCTTTAAGTTAAACACCAAGACCCGACTATCAAAATACAGACAGATGAAATTATAATACAATGAAACCCAAGCATGGAATAATATTCTGCTGGGAATTGTTTTACTGTGCTGCAAGGAGCAAATTTCAGATTGTCTTTGCTTGAAAATCCTTTATGCAAGGAAGACCTTTGGCAACTCATACCTGGATTTGGCATTAAAAAACATTAATCCTCAGCAATTGCAAAGCATTTTTAGGCTAACCTTCTCCTGCCACGTGGAAACAGGCAGGAGGAGGAGACAAGTTTTTGGAATATGTCTCCAAGGCTTGTATTATAATGGAAACATTTATGCTGCAATCAGAGATTGGCTGTAGACCATGTAGATGTGCCTATGAGAGCTTTAAATAGCTATCTGGGGAGACAGAGAGTAGAGCAGCATCCACAATGTGATGCTCAGTGCCAGTTACAAACTCTGCCTGAGACAGCAGAAATGCTGAAGTGTTTAGCGCACAGTATCCCTCCAATTAGTGCTAGTGGTGATTGGCTCTATAGGTTAAAACAAGAGCGTGGCAGCTTGGTTTCTTTGAAGATCATGACCCAGGTGACTTTAAAAATCAGCTGGCAGAAAACAGCGGGGTCCCCAAAAAAGCCTGGATCAGGAAGGTAAGATAATTGCTTGGCTGATTTTACAAGGAAGAAGGAAGATTGCGATGTGAGGGAAAGACTCAACCTGGATTCTGGAAGTGGTCCATGGATCACTGCCTGCTGTGTTGAGGGAAGGAGCCAGCAGCTCCTTATTATGATTATTATGAGATATCAGATCCTGAGGTAGCGGACAACTCTACCAGCAGCAAATCCTATATGCTGTCCCGTTCCACAGTGCAGGGTCCCGCTCAAGGGAGACGAAAGCTCAGTGCTGACACACCACTCGTGCTACAGGAGAAAAGTATTTTCCTGCCGAGAATAACGAATGGGCTGAGCCAAATCATGGCCAGATGGTCCCAATCAGTGGTTGTTTATACCAAGACCTGGGAGAGCAGGTCAGTCAAGCCCTTTGACCCTAATATTGTCTGTAGAAAAATAATCAATTTACAAGGCCGGGAAGGCTGACCTGTTAGCCCTGTTTGTTGATCCAAGACATAATGGCTCAATAGCTTTAATTATTAAAGCCAGTATAGACAACCATTGATCCTCCCACTTAGTGCCACCTCTCTAGCCTACATCCCAGGGGTTTAGAGCAAGGGTATTTGCAGGGAAAGAGAAAGAACCAACCACTTTGAATGGCTGATCCACTGGCATCACCTAAATTTTGGACCTCAATACTGAAAGTCTGGCTCCCGCCAGTCCATCCATTACACCTCCTCAGAGCAATCAAGTGATGACCCTTCCCTGAAAATGCAAGTCCCTACTTTTCAGCTAACAAGACATTGAAAAGGCCATTTATAGAGTTGACCCAGATCATCTTTTCTCTCCAACAGTTCAAAAAGCAATCGGTGTAAAGGACATTAATCGAGTTGGCACCAAGAGGTAATTGAAGACAGTAATTACTCAGTTTTTATAGAGCTGGAAATGTAATAAGGATTTTAAGAAAGTAATAACTGAAGCTTTCTGTAGAGAGATCCCCTGGTGCATACAGTTTAGCTAAGGGCCTATCTTTTTGAAAATACATTTTCTTGTAGTTATTACATCACTGTCTTGCTGGGACATCTCTCCTGAGCCTTCGTAAATGTAATGGGCTTTGCTAAATCTGAATACCCTGTCTCTCTGCATTCTGAGTTCCTGTGTCGGATTGACACATCTAATGCAGCAATAATGCAGGAAACAGAAAACACACACATTTATATGCTTTACCTTCTCCCAGCTCCTGGCTTCTCTGTTCAAACCTGGCAGATTTCTGTCAGTTGCCCAATTTTTCTTTCTGCTTTGGAAGCCATGACACAAAGGATCGGATTAAATTTCCCAAAGGCACATTCAACTCATATGGAAGCTCCTAGGCTTTGTGGTCAAAAGTTGATGCAAATTTTCCCAGCAGGCTCAAAGGACATTTCATCTTGCTGTGCATTTATTTGCTTGCTTAAATCACAAGACCCTGCAAAGGAAAGAAAAACTCTGATGAAATGGCAAATTTATCTTCACTTACACCTGATGAAATTTGGCAAAAGCTCCCCTTTATGCAGAGTACCCTGAGTTCAGCTGAGATGCTGGTCCAGTCATCCCCTCCTTCCTGGGACATCCTCAGGATCCATCCAACGTTGCCTCAAGTGCAGGACTCCTGGGTCCTCTTCCTTACTTGGGTACTGATGCCTTACGGGCTCTGAAGCAAGAACCTACATTGCCCCATGCATTTGTTTCTCCACCCTTACTTACTTTTGTCTGAATTATCTACTTACTTCTTTGGGACTGGACTTCTTTCTTACTGTGAACCTGTACTGCCTGCACCAGTCCATAACTGGCTTGGATTGATGAGTTGTTCCTCCATGTCGTTGTTGAAAGAGCAAAGAAAGCAACCTGGCTCCCCTCACCACAAGCCAGTCTGTAACTTTTTGTGGGGCAGAACTCATATTCCACTGATGAGGTCCAGTCAGACAAACAGATGGACATGCTTGAAGGCCATCATGGTGACAAGAATGTACACCCAAGTTAAATGAATGTTTGCTCCTGTCTCTCACGCTCTCTCTCTGCAACATTCTACCCCCTCTAAAATCACATTATCTAGTAAAATATGATGGCTTGGATGAACTCCTTGGAAGGTGAAGGTCCAAAAGCAGGATGTTTTTAAACACAGTATAAACCTCAAATTGAAATCTTAAATTTCCAGAGTACCTACCCAAAAAAATAAATGCTTCAGAGGTTCAACAGTTTTTTAGTTATGACCAGTTTGGCACATTTGTTGTGTATTTAAACAGTGCTTAAGGTTTAGTAGTATGAGTGGGCCCTGGTCCATAACTGTTGTCTGCACTGAAAGTAATAAAACCCATAAATACTCCTTTAGGTCTTTCAGCTTGATTTCAAAACCAAAAAACACTGTTGGCAGCTAGAAATATTGAGTGGAAACTCGTATTTTTGTGAGATCCATGCATGAAAGCTATGCTGAACGCGCTGAGCTCATTTACTATTTCCTTACAGACCCCATCAGATACCGCAAGAGTCAGACCCAAGGTGTCAGGGATGCGGTGTGACAGCAAGAGAAGCATTGCCCTTAATAGTACCTTCAAAAAGTCCAGACTTGTCCCTTGAGTTACTCAATGGAGACTGTAAACTCTTCAAGGCAAGTAGCAAACGTGTTCTGAGTTTGCACAGTGCTTTGCACGGTGGTGCTGGCACAACTAGGCGTTGCTGTAACAAGAAGCATCGGTCTTGGCTGAATTATCTGCAGCTGATGGGTGTAAGTAGGGGGAGGTGGTGAAAAGATGGTGTGATGCACCAGGCCCACACGCTCAAGCTTATAATTTCTAATATTCCTGTATTATGCTGTCGCTACAAACATTTTATAGAAGAGCTGATGATTGCATTAATGGTAATCATGCCATCCAGCTTTGATGAACCCTTACACTGAGTGGACTGCGGCACCCGCAAAGTTCGACTGCCTAACACAAATTGCCAAGAGCTGAGGGGTGTGTGTCACACCAGCCTCCCAGGACCGCTGCGAGGGCTGCTGGTGCCAGCACCTAAGAGTGGAAAAAATAAATGCACTGGACAGTGCTCCTTTGTCCGATTCCTGAGGATGCAACGGAAAGCGTTGCCTTCACCTATCTTCTCTACTCATACACGGGATCAAATTCCTCCCTGCCACGACAGCATCAGAAGTTTTTTTACCACATCTGATATTAAGACTCGACAGTAACCTGCTTCTTTTACAAATGTTTTAATATACATTCCAGCTACACCTGTATTCAAGCATTCTGGGCGGGGAGGACACATTCCATCATGCCAGGAGGTAGCTGCAAGAGGAAGCCCAAGTCTGACAACATCATTTGGGTTAGGTCTGTTTCTGACTCTCTTCCAAGTGCAGACATCTCATTACTAGCAAAGGACTTCTGTCCTGCAGGGTTTAGTGGCTTTCTGGCTCAGATCTTCATTTCATGACAGTTCTATCCCCAGTACCTTCTTCCTAACTAGGACCATTCCCTCTGGAGAGAGAAATCTTCCATGCTCTTTGCTGGGATGGCATCCACCTGGACTAATTCTTAAATGGTTCTGCTTCAGCCTCTTCCCTGCCACACAGCAAAGTTCTCTGGAGCTCCAGGAAGAGAAAATTGTATTTGAATTAATTGCCTGTGGTTCTAGATGCAGAGCTTCCCAGCATTTTCTGCATCACATAACTCATCTCTGCATTCACTTGTTAATCATCTCATTAGTTTTGATTAAAATTTGGTGGGGGATTCTAAGACCTTCTATTGACCCATTCTGGTATATGCTGGAAATTTATTCAGGTCAATTAGACATCTGCCAGTTTCATATTCAAAGGCCATGACATATGTTTGCTCAACGGGGTACGGCAACAAGGAGAAACTGAATTTGCATCCTGAGCAAGGTGGCACAACGGTGTATCAATATCGTTTTTTAATGAGATTTGCTGGCTTTTGCAGACTTGAAAAAGTGTAAATTTATGCTAAAAATGTCAACAAATGCCAGCCAAAGAAAGTTCTGTATCATTCCTGAATGCAAAAGACACAGAGGGATACAGTGAGTCATTTTCACCAGCGTGTTAACTCCAGGAATTATATCAACTTGCATTTGGCTACACTTGCCTAAGCTAAAAGCCCCTTTCTGCTACTACGTCAATACTTTTTGCCCACTTCAGAGGGTAATGTTCTAGCTTTAGGAGACCAATTTCTCCCGTATACATCATATTCATGTCAGTCCACATTTTTTTGAAGATGTGAACTTCAAGCAAACCACTCAAAACCTGCAAGAATTCAGTGAAATATGTGGGTGCCCAGAATACACTATTGTTTGTATAATAGCAGTGCATTTGAGTAAGATACAGATATCCATGCTGCTGGATAAGATACAGCTATATAAATGACATTGTGCAGGCAGGTAGGCATAACTTAGGTTTGAATAGCCTTTCTCTGCGGAGCTAATTAGGGTTAGCAGTTCTCCCTGCTGAACTGATGCAGCTCACCTTGCACTGGTTTCCAGTTTCACAAGGTCCCCTTTCAGCATCTTTGTATCGTTGTACCGTCTTGTGCTGCTGTCCCCTAAACAGAGGTGCATGCCCGGCCCTGAGCAGCTGGTAATGTAAATGGAAAAGTTCAGGCCACAGGGTGGTGGCAGAGCCAGGAAGAGAATCCAGAATTCCTGACTGCCCCATGACACTGGACTAACAGGGACTCTCCTGTTTACTTACGTGCACAAAGTAAGTGCAAACATATACACAATCTGTAGCTATGCGTGTAAAAAATGTAAAGATATATAACATGTTAATCCAGCTCCCTTGAAAACACATGGCCTTCTCATTCATCAGGATGTTGGACAGAGGCCACTGTCCAATTGATTTGAATGTTTCCAGTATTTCTAATTAATTTGGTCTAAAAAGTAGTTTCTTCACCAGTTTCGCTGAGTAGCCCTTCTTTGCCAGTTGTCCCAAATGGAGAGTATTGTACACATTTTACATAATTAGCTAATTTAACCAGCTAATTTAACATTAATAGCAAATCTGTGAGTTGAACGCCAGCAAATGAACTCATTAAAGAGAAAAGAACTAGTGTTTTCTCCTTTTTTTTTTTTTTCCTCCTTTAGTTTTGCACTCTTAGCAAGATGCTCTGGGGAAATCAGGATTTCAGGGAAATTCAGATGATCAAATAAATAGGGTTTTATTGATGAATTAAAAAGGATGCATCAGAATGTCAAAAAGCTTTTACAGAAAGATGCCAGCCTCATCTGTCCTGTTTAGGAAGGACCCAAGGCTAGAGGACCCGACACAGGCTTTTTTAAAATTTATTCTCATTCGTGCTATGAGGGTCTCATAGTCTCCTCAAGTGCTGCACACCCAAAGTTACTTCTTCAGCCCTGAAGCATGCTGTGAACACTGCTTATTTGAGACACACATTTGCGGACATCAGCATGACAGCAGTATCAGCCATTCTATCTCATCGCTCTGGCCTGTTTTGCCCCTCTGTTATCAGCTGAACCACTCTCGGTGCTCAGATGGAGCATGACTGTTGCCAGGAGGAAGCTCTGCTCCACCGTCCTCCTTTCCAGCTCCAAGAAGAAGCCCTTTCAGACGGTACTACAAGTCTCCCTTTCTCACACACCCTTCTCTCACGTCCCAGCTCACATTTTTCCCACCCCTGTGCTCCACACCTCCCGCCACTTGAATAGGGTAAGACAGGAAGGGGGCATATGGGAAGCTGTATGATGGGAAGCACACTAAATAAGGGTATTGCGAGAAGAAAAAGGATGGAGAGCAAGAGTCTGGGGGCATAAGAAAGTAGGGACACTTCTTGGGGAGCTACGGGACAGGATGATGGGAACACCTTCCATTTTGTTCTCCTAATTCATCGTTAAGAAGCCACTTGTTATAAAATTGTTATGTAACCCTTTAGAGGCTTTCACATTAGTGTGACTAATGACACAGGGATGTAATCATCTACTCAGCCAAACACTTCCAATAATACTTCATTACTTCAGATACTGGGATTGGACCAGATGACCTCCAGATGTCCCTTCCAACCTCAACCATTCTGTGATTCTGTGATTTCTTCTGTTTTGCTGGTGTCTGTTTGTAAAATGGAGGTAATAATACAAGGGATAAGTATGAATACATGGGTTAAACATTGAGATACTCAACTAGATCAGCCATGGAGTGTGAAAACTCTCTATTATCTCTGGATACAAGCTCTGCACCTGAACTGTGTCTGGATGGACATACTGCAGTTGTGTTGGTGTGAAGATGTGTTTCTTCTAAGGGATGAAGGCACTCCCTTGGGTGAGAAAACATGCGAAAGGTTTAGGCATCTCGGGAGGAGACATACACATGGAGAGTTGGAAGGAGAGGGCAGCTCTCCACCTCTCCCCATCGCAGGGTTAATGAAGTCAGCACGCTCACACCAACGGCTTCTCGGAAAGACGGTCATCCAGCGGAAAGTGGCACCTGCTAGACATCACGCTTTGCTTCTCTCCAAAGCTGACCCCAATCATACCCTATTACTTCGGCTGGCGATTCCTCTCTTGTTTAGAATAGTATTGGAATATCCTTGCACAACTTTGAAGCTAAATTAATCCTTGGTTCAGTCTGTGTGCGTGTGTGTGTATGAATAATAGATTTTCTGTGCTAAAACTATCAAAGGCTCTGGCAGGCAGCTGCTCGGCTCCCTTGGGCAAATATCCTAGAAAGGAGCTGCAGCACCAGACCAGATTTGCATGTTTGATGCATTGCTGTGTCTCAGTTTAAAAGGAGGCAATCTGTTGGGTCTTAGTTCATTGCATGCCTGTTGAAGCCTAGGCACTGGACT
This sequence comes from Aquila spilogaster, assembly GCA_024606505.1. Taxonomy (NCBI): domain Eukaryota; kingdom Metazoa; phylum Chordata; class Aves; order Accipitriformes; family Accipitridae; genus Aquila; species Aquila spilogaster. The sequence goes on from JANHGO010000069.1 coordinate 3,251,347, forward strand.
GCAGCGCAGTAGGAAAGGCGGATTTTTTTCAGGACATGGAGAAATTTTTCTCTCCCAGGAGCGCAATTTATATCTTGATTAATCTAAAAGTTTGGGGGTTTTATGCTGAGGGATGTGGGGGGATTTTTTAAGAAGCGTGGGTTACAGTAAAGAGGAAAGGAAGGCATCTGCTGGAATCGCTTTCATACTGGAAAATCAGCTATGCTGTTGGCAAATGCTGTGCCTCAGTGGAGCAGAGACAATTTCAGGTAATTAATGTTCTTCCTTTACCAGCACTGGGAAAATCACGGACTTTAGCTGGAGATTTATACAACTTTATGTCAAAGCTGAAAGCAGCTGTGGAAAGGGGGTGATTCATAAGGGAAGGTTCAGAATCTGCACACAGGAGCTAAGCCCCAAGTCAAGGATGCTGAGTTGTAGCTGATGAGGTTTAAGCCATTTTCTTCCATAGGCAGTGAGTTGTTCCAGCCATTTTTCTTATTCTAACTCAGACATCCTCCTAAAAACCCCATGTTTGGCAAATAGATGCAGTAAATCCCTCACATACCGAAATAGTAGGGAAGCAAACCCTGCTTTTCAGCTCCAGAAACACATGCCTCCCCTTGCTGACAGCAGTGGAAGTAATAGATTTTTTTGTCATCTCTGTGGACAGCTTGATCAGCCAAGAAAGTTTCATCATGGAGGTCAGAAAGTAAGAACTGCCAAAAGTCAAGCTGAGATAGATCCACTCACAGAAATGAAACCAAATATTAAAAAGTCCCTATGAAGTGGACTTGCTGTAGCATAAGGATTTAGATTGAAGATAACAAGACTTCCCTACCAGCTCCAAACAGACAAAGGAAATAGTTTGTTTAAGCAAAACAATTTGTCTAAGAAAAACAATTTTGATCACAAAATCCTCATACAGCCAGCCTGTCCTAGGGATACAGTATTTGCTCCGTCTCGCTTGCCACCACAACTCACTCTGGGTGTTTTAATCTGCTTTCATTTCAGAACAGCCTACCCAGCCTCTCTCCTAGGCACACAACTGCCAATCCACTGTGCTAATTTGTCTCTGTTCAAGTACGTGGTAGGCTAGTCCTTGCACCTTTGCTCTTCTCCTTCGTGCTGTCTCTCCATGCAAAGTCTTTGGTCTTGCAAAGTCCCTGGTCCTCAAAGGGTACTCCAGAGGCATCCTGCTAGAAGTGCAGAAAAAGGCAGAAACAGTTAACATTGTGGTTTCCACAGCTTCCCAGATTCCAATATAAAGAATTTCATTCCTGTCCTCCACCTTCTAATGTGTTGTCCGTCCTACATTTGATCACATGGGATTAGAGTGAAGAGAAGAGAAGAACAACTTTTAGGCCCTTTGAAGATGAAAAGTGCATAGATGTCTTAAGTACATTTATTAGCATCTGTCTACAAATTGTTCATCTCTGTTTTTACCTGATGAAATAACTAAGGAGACTTTGCCCGCAGCATCCCATGAGACCATTTCTATCTATTGCCTATAACAGGTTCTGAGTATTCTTTCCAAACTCAGCGAACAATGTTGTCCCTGCCATGAAAAGCCTTCAGCCTGAGACAGATAAAAAGAGAGAGGACATGGCAAGTTAGTAAAACCCACTAATAAAATGCTTAGGGCTAAAACGTACCACATTTAAGGAAAGATTCCCTCTTATCCTTGTCTTTCTGCTGCCAGTTTTTTGTTAAATCAATGTTAGTAGATTTCTCAGCTTCCTTGTCCTGAACTAAATCACATTTCCTCCAGTGACAGCTCCATGCAGTTGCTTCTGGAAATGGTCTTGGGGCAGTTCACTGTGAACTAACCCGACACTGCTCAGTACTAAAGAGGATTTCTGGGCGCTAAGTGCTCCCAGAAACTCTTTCTGCACAGGGCAGTCTTTCTGGCATTGCCCCAAGAGAGGACAGTTTGCTTGCCAGAGATACAGAATGGTAAAAGGCTAAGATTGATGGAGATGAGGCTGATATATAAAATGGCTACGATAGCATTTGGGTTTAGGACTCTCAATTTTTGCTTTGCAGAACATCCTCAAAAGGTGCATGAGCAAAGGCAGGAGGTAAAGGTGAGCCTACAGAAGTGGAGATGGAAACTGTTTTCATGTCTATTTTGTGAATCCGTTGTTCTTGACAAGAATATTAAGTGTTAGAGGAGCATCTCCAGAGTTTGATCTGAAAACAGAAATAATCCTTTTATGGATTTTTATACTGGGGCAAGAGAGCTGCCTGGGGAAGAGGTAAAGGGACCCTGTACCTGTTCTAGGACTAACCTGTCAGTGTCATTGGTTATGATTGACATGCCTTCTGTTTTTACAGATGTAAAGTTTACAATCAACTTTTCAAAAATACATCTGTGTTTATCCTGAACAGGAGGAGAAAAGGAAAATATTTACTTTTGTAGCTCATATGATATTAGCTGGAAGACCTGTGAAGGTGCCTATTGATATTCATAGGTTACTTCCTCTACTTTTAAAAGCATCACTATTCTGTCTGTGATAAACCTCTTCCTCTGGACTATAGCTCCACTTTCAACTTGTCTGACCTTTATATCTGCAGCTTGATGAGTTAAATCAGTGTCACAGCCCATGGAGTTGCGAAGTTACTTTGACAGAAGCACAGAGACACTGTCAGTTCTGGTTTTCATGCTTGAAGATCTCACCGCTCCCGTAAGGTGCAATTTGCACTCCCTTCACTTGCAACACCTCAGAGGAGCGGAGAGAGCGTACGGGGGGGATTTGGCTCTCCAAGGGGCACAGGAGATTGTTTTGTACGGGGTGCAATCCTACGGGTGGCAGAAGGATGAGCCAAAAGACCAGGCAGAGTCTCCTTTTCCCCTCTACCACCTGCGATCTACAAAGCCATTGCTGGGGGTGGCTATCAAAACCCAAACAAATCCCAAGTGCCCTCCAGACAAAAGGCTAATTTAATTTAAAATTGATTTGCACTCTTGGTACAAGACACTTGATTTTGTAACATTCAGCAGTAGCATAAAAATAAAAAGAGCATCTAACACTGATTAACATCTGAGTCATGGATTGCTGGGGTATGTTATGCCAGCTGAATTTAGCTATTCAACTGGCACGGTAACTCCTCTACAATATTAAACTTTCCTGGCGTAATTTACCACTCCTTCATTCATTTGTGCATATGCTCGGCACATGGTCCCAAAGCTTGCATGATGATTTTGCCATATATAAAAGGCACACTGACTTTTCATCAATAAGATGCGCATTGTTATTTGACAAGAACAATGTGCTCAAAGAACAGGCTCACAATAGCTTCTATCAATCAAGCACTCTGTGGAAAATAAAAAATGACAATGAAACCTACAGCATTAAATAACCCACGGTGCTGGAAATTAATCAGGAATCTGGTGTGCTTGAAAAACAAATGTGTTTTTAATAAATTGGATTTGAGTATCACTTACAAGCCATGGATTACCAGCTGAATGGAGACTGTTTTGATTTGCACTGATAAACTCCGGGGGAGCTTGCCCATGTATATATTCAAGCCATTGATGTCACCATAAGCCTGCTGGGCTTGGTGACATTTAAGCGATGTGGACACTATTCTTTTTAATACATACAGAACCCGTGATTATAAAAAAAACCCAAAACTTAGTCGCTGATCCTGCTCCCAACTATACCCAAACAATCTAAGGGTTAATAATAACCTCTGAAAAGAAAATATTTCCCAACACGTAACAGTTCACCCCTTGAGGAAAAGATGAAAGAGAATGAAGAGTGTATGACAAAAATTAGCAGTGTCACTGGCTGTCTTGAGTGGAAGAAACTTGAGTGTGACATGAAAAGGGAGGAAGAAGATCTCTCCAGAAATAGCACCAAAGGTAAATGACTCCGGTATTTTTAAGTGCTCACTATACGGTTACTATTAACTCACTCCTCTGAGCAAGTGGAGAATGAGTAGCCTCTGTTTTCATAGCTTTTCCTTCTTGCTTCAAAATTTACAAAGCCCTAAATTAGAAAAGAAAAAAAATGTTCATACCGTTATTTTTCAGCAAGTTTGCTATCTACCTGCAGCAGACCCTCTCACCCCTTTCCTCCATCCTTTCATTCCAATAAAACCAGTTTCGGAGCGTCCCTCGCTTACCAGACTAAGGACTGAACCCCCTCTCACCGTATTCTTGCTTAAACAGAACACTCACTGAGGTCAGGAAAACACTGAATACCATTCCTGGGATTTGGCTTTTGAAACTAACACCTGTGAGAAGAATTTCTGCTACTAAAGACTAGAGTTTGAACAGCACAAACTGTAGGAAGTTAGCCTGGTGTTTGGGGAAGTCTTGAGCTTTTTATCTATTCCACTGAGCGACGTCTCCTCTTAAGTGACTGAAAATGCAGAAGACGACTGTACCTCAGAATTATAATCTATTTAATGAAGACAGAAATACGCAGAAAACCAAAAAGCCTATGGAGAGCAGAGTGAGACTGCCAGTTGTTTCCCATCCTGTTAGAGCAGGAGGACAAAACTGAGAGGCGACAAATTCAAAGTTGAGGTAGAAAGGTATTTTAGCAAAGATTTCTTAGTTAATCTGCACATCTCACTGCCACGAGATAGCACTGAGGCTTGGAGATTTGAAGGACTCAAACAAAAGGTGTGGATAATATTTTGTCGAATTAAATAGGCAATTGCAATAAATGCACATTACCAAAAGAGCTTAGAGAAAACAATATATCTTCAAGCCTCAAGGTATAAACCACATTCTGACTTTCAGAGGCTGGGAATAAACTCCTCCCAAGACATATAACAGGTCACGGCTGAGCCACCTGGGAGTCAAGCGGCACTGGCTGCCCTCAAAGACAGCGTCAGGAATTACGCAGCCCGCTGGCCTGGTCATCTCTGAACATCCCCATGTGCCTATCAGACTTCTGATTTGAATAGAAAGCTCATTCTTTTTCAGGATGATCGCCTCCAGCATCATTAGATGCAAAAGCAGGTACATTATCTAAGTCGGCCTCATCTGTAACCAAACTCCCATTGACTTCAGCGGGAAATATCACTCTAGCCCACACAGGATTAGCAAACTTCAAAAAGAAAAAAAAAAAAAGCACAAGCCTGAGTGTTTAAATCCCACTGGTCTCAGCCAGAGCTGTGAGCATATCAAAAGAGAAAGAGCTGGACCCCTAGCTTCCGTGGTTTCTTGTCCAGCCCAGGCAATCTCATGCATCCTGGGCTCTGCTCTTCTCTACAATTAGACTGATAATTAAGAAATAGCAGCATAATATAAATGGATAGTTGCTGGCTAGCACCGTTAACATCAGGGATAAATTGAGCAGTAATCTGCAAAGGATGTTATTGCTATTATAAAAATAAAGATCTGTCTCCCCAGCCAA
>JANHGO010000069.1:3256836-3296308 GCA_024606505.1 Aquila spilogaster
TTCATCCTGATGCCTTTCCATTCTCTTCAAAGCTGTTGTACTGTAGCAGGCATCTTTGTTTAATGCACCCATGTGAAAACAGACTGTATTTCACACCATGGGTTAGCAGAGTAATTTTGGCAGAAACACTCAAGAATATATGCATTTAATATGGGTGGAATAATTCAATTTCCTCCCTATTATTTCAGCTATGCAGTTACAATCTCCTTAATTCTTCATTGAACCCTCTGGGCTTGGGGGATGTTGCTGTGTTTTATATTCTGCCGTACTTCTTTCAAATGGACATGGAAAGACACACAAAGGAGCAGTTATAATCATGTATTTTTTAGTCAGATATATCAGTGATTTCAGCTAAATCAGAGCAATTTAGCACCTTCCTTCGGTCATGGCAACGCAAGCAGTGTGGCACATTTGTGTTGCTGATTGTTGGCACTTGGGGCTGATCACAGACTGTATAATGGGATTTACAGGTGGCATGTTTTCCCTTCTGCATCTTCATCCTGGCTGTGCCCCAGTGCACAGTCCTCCAGCTGGAAGCCACCAAGAGGCACCTCTCTGCCTCCAAGTTACTATCTGTGCGTTAGTGTTTGGAAGGAGTAAGGTCAAACAGATACTTTCCATGCTGGCTGCTGCATAGAGTCCTTAGTGGAATAAACTGGGAAAATCCTGGCTGGGGAGAGCAGGGGCCTTGCTGTTGTCCACTGGAAGCTGTTGTAACACCTCTGGCAATTTGGTCCTATGAGATGCAGCTGATGGTCACTCCATTGGCTTTCCCAGACCCTGGGACTTCCCCAGACCCTCAGACTTCCAGAAAGCCCTCCATGAGTTCTGCTCTCCATCACGCAGTAAGTTCTTACCTCTCTGCTCAAGGCCCTGGGCACATTGCTTTTCCTTGACTACCACACTGCAAAACTGCTGCCCAGATTTTAGATGCACACAGAATAGAAGAGCTATTTTTTCTGTCTGGGATCTATGTATATATACTCTAGGCTCTCCAAATGAAATTTGGACTATAGTTTGAGCATTGAGGGACTTGGAAAGATCATTAGCTGCCAGCAAGAAGACGCTGCCATGGTCAGCTTAATGCAGAATGGACATCAGATGGGAATGAACCTGAAAACATTCTGGTTGAAGAACTCATCTACGCGCAAATGTAGATCTTCCTATTTTTTCAGTTCTTTCTGAATCTGTGCAATTCTTAGGTTGGTTTGAATTAACTTTTCATGCTCCTCATTTCAGGCCTTAAAACTAGCTCCAACTTCTTCAGTTCTCTCTAGTCTGATCCACAAACATTTTCTTCCTCCTCACCTACTTTAATTCCAGTTTCAGTAACACTCTTCATGAAATACACACCCCAAGGTTCATCTGCCTTTCCAGTTATAGCTCCATATCCTTTCACTCCCTCCTGTCTATGCACATCTCCTGCATTCATTTTTCCCTCCCCACTTACATCCATCCAGTCTCCTTTGTCTCCATGGAAACTGCTTTGGAATTATTTCTGCCCGAATGAGTGTATAAAACTTTACCTCTTTTTAATCTCCCATCATGATATTTCCCTTTGAGTTCTCGTTTTCTTTCTGCAACTTGTCACCTCTCTGGGTGCTCTCCTGAGGGTTTCCCTCTCTGAAGGTACTTTCCTTCTTCCAATGTCTTGGAATCCTTCTCCAGGTTTTATTTTTCCTATCAACTTAGTTTTTGTCTAAGGCAGGATTGAAACTGTCCTGCACATCTTGCTAGCATCTGTCTTCTCGCACCTTTTGAACATTATTTCTTTCGAAGAGCATAAACTATATGCACTATTTATCCACATTAGCAGACCTAAGTTCATATCAGGGGCACATTTATTCCATCATTCATTTTTGCCTTTCATCTATTTGCTGTTGTTTACTGCAATGTTATTTGAATTTCCACTCGGGCACTTCAGAAACTGTACTTTTCAGATTGAGCTTCCCAGAGTAGTCACTTTCCTCTAAACTCTTGCTGTTACCTCCGTTAACTAATACACCTAACAGCACCATTTTTTTTCTCTTTCCTTCTGGCTGATTAAACTGAAGATCATGTTTGACTTCCCTTTTCTCTCCTATTCCACTTAATGCTGTACACCACCCCCCACCTTATTTGTCCTGACAAATTACCTTCCCACTTTTCCTAAAGCAATATGTCACTGTCTACCTTTGCTTCATCAGTCCCTAAAAAACTGCTATTGCAGCACTGATGACAAGGCACTTGCTTCTCTTGGAACAAAGTATGTTGGGATACGCAACTGGTGCTGAGAGACTGATAGCCATGAGATTCGCAATCTAGACATGCTGAAATGCTTCACTCATTTTTAATGACTTCTGAGGAGGTCAGATGCAGGTTATGATGTGTTTAACCAGCACAGCATAACCAGCGACACCAGAACCAGCTCAGGTTCTGGTTGGTATCCTCAGCCAGGGAAAGGCAATCATGTGATAGATTGCTGACTTCATTGTAAGCACCCCAAGCACATCTATTTGGTGCAAGGTACATCTCTTTCCTGCAAAACATTCAGTAACTTGTTTTATGACTGAAAGAGTGACAAATAGTAGTCATAATTTCACACGTCAACTGGTAGAAAGCAGTAGCTCCCATACGTGCTCCATCCAGCCAGAGGCAGGTATCTCACGGTGTAGGAGGAGGCAGGTATCTCACGGTGTAGGAGGTGTTTCACACTTAATTCCACCCGAACCACGTTGTTCCCAGAACTGTATTTGCTGCTTCTACAAGTGGGTAATTTAAGTAATAATGCTATAACCTAAGCAATTCTGAAGTGTCAGCTGGAACAAGCACGTCACATTTTGATAAGATATCAGTTCCTTTCCCTTTGTTCACCTTCTCTAACATGTTTCCCCATTAGAGATGTCTTTCTTGGAATAAGGCCAAGAGCAGCTGGAGTAAATCAGAAGTGTCAGTGGTTCCCTACTGCCATTAGGCCAGCACAGCAGGGGTAGTCTTCATGGACATGCTTGACATACTCATCAAAGCAGCAGGTGCACTGTACATGGACATCGCTTAAACTTTCAGTAGTAACCAAGCAGTTAAGATACCCAGGATAACAGTTGTACAAAAGAAATGAGGAGGAGGGGGAAGAACAGCATTCCTTTTTGCTGCACTGATACTGAGCCAGGGTAGCATTGTTTAGATGTTATTTTGTGTAATACCATTCTTAGACATATATCTAAACACCGAAGAGACCAATGAGGTGGGTATTTACCTTGACTAACTTGTCTGCCCATCTCTACAGGCAGCGAAGACAGACTGGTTCCCCAAGGGCAGTGTTGAGGAGTTAAATGCTTTGAGTCATGTGCTGGAGAAACTTCTCTTCACAGGAAAAAAAAAAAAAAGGAAAAATTAGTTTCCCAGCTTGTCTGATTCAATGTGGAAATACAGATAAGGAATACCTGTTGATAGTACAACCACTGCAATAGTGCTCTGGTTTAAATAGAGATGTGTTTGTGTGCAAAGCTGAACACACCAGTGCATAATGAGGTGCTCCTTGTCATAACACGTCATGTTCAATATCATTAGGACCCAAGCTGATGTGATCCAACCTACCAGACTGTACTACCCTAATGTCACATGCAGGGAACACGCAGCAGTATGTCAGTGCACTTAGTCAGACAAGGCAATGAAATAAATAAAACAAAAAGGAGCTCTTCTCTTACCATCTTAGCAACAGAGTGGTTTTTGTTATTATTTGGTTTCAGTTTTGCTGCTTTTTATTTTTATTTTCCTATTTGCAGTTACAAGTGGGGAATAATTAATTTAGTCAGAACAAAGTGGACAACCCCAGAATGGATGCACTGCTGCCAGATTTCATGTTGTGCCACCACCATTTGCTTTCAAAACCAAGAATGAAAACACAACGTAAAATCACCTTTGGGAGGAAAAGATGAATGGAGCACTTCCTATAAGGAGCAATGCATTACATCAGGAACCTGAGGTCTGCATTCCAATGTGCTATGACGATCCCCATTCAGAAGGCATCACAGTGGTCCTGTTACTCCAATTTATGCTGTGAGCTGGGACTCTGCCTTTGATATAAAATGCATCTCTATTGTCAGGTGTCTGTTGTAAAAAGATACAGAGAAACAGGGAAAACTGGGTTGTTTTGCTGGAAAAAAAAGTATATATATATATATATATGTAAGAAAAGGTGAGGTTTCTTTCTACTTATGCAAAGATCTGAATTTTGCGAGTGTACAGAAAGGATCTTCAGAACAAATACCCCAACTCAAACTAAAGATGCTTCTAAAGGGCTATGAGTCCCCTCTTCAACAGAGATTGCTGTGACAGGACAAGGGGAAATGGTTTCAATCTAAAAAAGGGGAGATTTAGACTGCATATAAGGAAAAAAATTACTATGATAAGGGTAGTGAAGCACTGGCACAGGTTGCCCAGAGATGTGGTGGATGTCCTGTCCCTGGAGTCATACAAGGTCAGGCTGGACAGGACTCTAAGCACCTGATCAAGCTGTGGATGTTCCTATTCATTGCAGGGGAATTTGACTAGATGACCTTTGAAGATCTCTTCCAACTCAAACCATTCTATGATTCTGTCAAACAACCAGTGAACAAGAGCCCTCTCTTCATGTGCTCCACACCATCTTTTTACAGATCTCTATTATCTCTCTCTCCCCTTTTTCCCCATTTCCCCATACAGAGAGGCCATGTAGCCCTTATAAACATTCCTGCCATGAAAACCATTCCACTGCTTGTCACCTTTCCTTCAACCCTTTCTAGCTCCACATTATCCTATCCCATAATGGAAATCCAGTGCTACGCCATGTTCATTGTACACTGGGGATTATCTTCAGCAACACTGTGATACTCTGCTGCACTTTCACACATGCCTAAGGAAGTGTATGCATTGGCAACATACAAGTGGAAAAGCAGAACAGAGCAAGAGCAAGGAGCTACACAAAATCCTGCACGCGGAGTTGTAGCATGGCCTTGTTTACAGTGGGATTCAAGGCAGCAGTGTGATTGAAGAAGTTGAGTTTATGGCCGATAGCACATATTAACAGCTAGGAAGTACTGGCAACTGATAAGAGAATTTAAGTATATCAACAGCATATCTACAGCTGGGGGGAAGTACAGACAATAAGATGTCCTAATAACAAGGCTAGTGTAAAAATATAAGAAACAAATGAAACCTTTAGGTTATGCATGATACCAAATAAGGCTAATAAAACTGGTGACTGTGGTTCAGGAAAATATGAAAAGTTTCATAAATATTCATTTTTAATGGAAAGAAGTCAGATTTTATATTCATGTCTTAGCGTAATGAGGAAATACTTTTAAGAGTGACTAGGAGGCATATTAAACAGCAACTATTAAAGTTAAACATACTTATATTAGCAGGCCATATAACTAGATCCTAAGAGTATTAAAGAAATAACTGAAAGGCTCTCTAAACCATTAAATGTGGATTTTTCATAAATCTAATACCACTGGGAAATCTCTAGAGGACTGGTAAAAGTTCATGCCACACCACTATGCTACAGGATAAGTGTAGTGGCCTCAAAAGTTCCTTCTCTACAACTCCCTGAAAGGAAGTTGTGGCAAGGTGGAGATTGGCCTTTTATCCTGGGTACCAGCAATAGGACAAGAGATGATGGCCTTACTTTATGTCAGGGGAGGTTCACATTGGGTATTAGGAAACATTTCTTCTCAGAAGGAGTGGTGAGATATTGGAACAGGCTGCCCAGGGAGGTGATGGAGTCACCATCCCTGGAGGCGTTCAAGAAATGTGGAGACGTGGCACTTGAAAGACATGTTTCAGTGAGCAATATTGGTGGTAGGTGGACAGTTGGACTTGATGAACTCAGAGGTCTTTTCCAGCCTTAATAATCCTATGATTCTATGCTCAGCCTGGGATAAAATTATAGAAAGGCTGATACGGATTGCAATCAATACAAGCTTTTAAGGAGGTGGGACAATAATGGCAATAGGTTGGCCTGTGTGGAAAATAGCTCCCAACGAGCAAACTTAATTTTTTGCTGGTCTGCAAGCTTGATTGTGAAAGATGACTGTGATGGTATAATAGATTTAGCCCAAGGCTCTGACAGACAGACACTGGAGAACCTTGCTGCACCAGGGCTTTGCTGGAGCAGGGCTTGGAGGAAAGCATTCCTATGGGGAATACCACTCTGTCCTCTGGTAGAAGGCACTGCTAGTGGATGTGTTGCCTTGCACTACTGCAGAAAGGTTTGCCACTCTTTAGTCAAAATTGTGATCAGACAAGTAGGAACTGCTTTAAAAGTGGGGAAAATTAGGTTAGATGTCAGGAAGAAGTTATTTACTCAGAGGGTGGTGAGGCCCTGGCATAGATGGCCAGAGAAATTGTGCATGTCCCATCCCTGGAGACATTCAAAGCCAGGTTGGATGGGGCCCTGGGCTGCCTGATCTGGTGGGGGGCTACCTTCCCATGGCCTTTAAGGTCACTCCCAATCTAAGACATTCTATGATTCTATGATTCCATGATCTAATGACTTCCCTTGGCATCAAATAACTATGCCTGTAGCTGCTAGGACTCTGCAAATCACATTTGTAGATGACTTAGAAATTGGAGACTGTAAATATTTCCTGAGCTAGAGTGACCCAGCCAGGTGGGCTCATTTGAGCTTGCTTGTTAATGGAGTCACTGTAAGGTTGAGCATCCAGCTCTGAAGAATGTAGGTCACGCTGACAGGAGTCAGAATCTGAAATGGCCATGTGGCAATGACAGAGCCTCACCTGGAGGTAAGCTCACAGCATGATGCTATTGCTCAGACAGAGGATGTGATCCCTGAGCACAGGAGTGAAAGAAAGATTGAGAGATGAAAACACAGCAGTCTTTCTCCATCCTTCCTACTTCTTTGTTCCATTTTGAAAACTGGCTTCCACTTAGTTGGAAGCCTTGAAATACTTTTAGGAGCTTGATGCCTTAGAATTCAGAGCGTATCTCCATGGCTCAGTGAAGAGTTCACAATGGACAGACTCATAGATACCCATGAAGTGAAGCTCTGAAAAGTCAGATTGCTGCTGGTGCTAGATCTGCAGAGTCTATAGCTAACTTGTACATATCTCCGAGATGCTGTATTTTACTCTACAGGCAATAATCTATGTCTGGAAAGTGGTGACAGCAAAATTATTCCCCTGCTTGTCTCTATTCCAGTACAGTACATGGATTTCTGCCAAAAAGACTACTGATTCTGAATGGCTTTTTGTTCAGAGGACTCTACAGCAGGGGCTAGGGATGTGTTACAAGCCATTTTAAAATGGGAACACTTCAAGCCAAGAAAGCTGTTTCCTGAGTGTGGACAAGTCAGAGAAAAGATGGGACTTCATATCAGATCAGGACTGTGGTCGAGTTCATAAGATGGCATCAGCAAAGAAAGAGAGTCAGAGAATTAGAGAATATCCTGAGTTGAAACGGACCCCAAAGGATCATCATGTCCAACTCCTGGCTCTACACAGCACCACCCAAAACCCAAGCCCTATGTTTGAGAGTGTTGTCCAAACATTCCTTGAGCTCTGGCAGATCAGGGCTGTGCCCACTGCCCTGGGGAGCCTGTTCCATGCTCACTTGGGCATGGAATCCAAGTGGAGTTTCTTTTCCTGACCTTTTCCTAACATCTACCTGGCCCACCCTGGACAGCTTCTTGGCTGCCAGGGCACGCTGCTGGCACATATTCCACTTGTCATCAGCCAGAACCTCCAGATCTCCAGACAGTGGATGAGAGGTTGCCTCTGTACAGCTTCTGTGTTTCGTAGAATGGCTGAGTACATCTGAGTAAGCATGTTTGAGTAGGTTTGAATAATGGCTGAGTAAGAAATTCCTTTGCTATGGCTGGTTTTTGTTTCTTTATTCACCTGTTGCTGATGGTGAGTGAAATCAGAAAAACAGAGCTGTTCCAGGCAAGTTCAGAGAATGAGGAGAGAATGTGACAAAACAGCCAGGCAGCACTGCTCAAGAAGGGCACCAGACAGAAGTTCAAAACCAGAGCTGTTTGCAAACCCAATGGAGAACAGTGTCGAGTCTTGACTGAGAGACAGAAGAACATAGAATCACAGAATCACAGAATGGCATAGGTTGGAAGGGACTTTAAAGACCATCTAGTTCCAACCCTCTGCTGTGGGCTGGTTGCCCCCTACCAGATCAGTCTGCTCAGGGCCCCATCCAACCCGGCCTTGAGCACCTCTGGGGATGGAGCATCCACAGCTTCTCTGGGAAAAAGATATCAAACATAACAGGTTCAATAACTTCATTCAAAACTGAGGTGAGACAGATTATAAGTTGAAGAAGACTTGATCGCAATTTACAGGCAGTTTGCCTTTTCTCCAGCAGGAAAACAGACAGAGAAAACCAGGAGTGGGAAAGTGGGACCAATTTACAGATAGGATTCATGAAGGAGCTTCGCAAAACTGAAGTCTGTTTAAGCCCTTTCGCAACCTCTGTCACAGAAGGTTAGAGCTGTTTTCATATCAATGCTGAAAAAAGGATTCTGATGTTTTATGAATTGCGTGGTCTAGGGACAGCAAAATCCACCATGGATATCTATCCAAAATAATAATATTAAATATTCCCAGAGTCTGTTAATGTTGACTTGTTTGTTTGAACCAGTCATGCTATATGAAGAAGCACTTTGATCCCAAACCATCTTCCATCCTTAGAGCACAAACCTGCAGGCAGAAGCTTCAGAGATACACATGGTGTGTTGAACTGCTGTGACCAAGGGCATGAGGAAGGTCAGGGGAGAGAAAATGGTGATGAGTTTCTTCAGCAATCTGACAGGACTGGAAGAAATAAGCAAGATCTGAGGGTCTCAACACTTCTGGAGATCATGAGAAGGCATAAGGAAGGAACCACGTGTCCAAAAGTTTGTCTCCTCCAGTTGGATCACTCATTTTGGTTGAGACTACCGCCTCACACCTTGCCTCATCAATTGGTGTAAATTAGGTGAATCCAGTGATATCCATAAAGGTCTGAAAACTTTTAGCAGCAGAGCATCTGGCTCATTCATTTGCAAAATGTTCAGGGATCGTTAGAGGTTAAACACACTCTATAAATGTCAGATGTTGACAGCATTACATTTGGTGATAATAAACTTTAAGCGGAAGAGAGTTCCCTTAAAATACCAGCCTTTCACCCGGCAGTGCTCATATAAGAGTTTAAAAGATGCTGAACATTACAGGCCCATAAATAATAGTAATGAAAAGGTTGAGCAACCCGTTAGAAAGATACAGTTCATTGAATGAGCCTAGTGAATCATAGCCAGTGGGGAAACCCAGAATTAGAGCTCTGGGCTTCATTTGTGTCCAATCTGCCCAAATTCAATGTGGAAGAGTTGACAAAACTTGTAAACCATTTATATTGGTAAGATCAGCAATTTCTTCAATAAGGACACTTTGGTCTTTAAAAAAGCGCCACCATTTCTTCTTACAGAGAACTTCAAAAGCTTCAGAAACAGGTGCTTTATTGGGGGAAAAGAAAACAAAGAATGGAAAAAAGGCCACAGTGGAGGTAAAAATACAGAACTGGCCCTCAAAATAGAATGAAAGCCTTTGGGAAAATGTTGACTTAAAATTTAAAGAGAAAAGATTATCATTTTGTTGATTTCTTCATTTTTATTTTTATTTTTTTCCAATGAAAATGGCATTTTAGGGTCATAGAATCATAGAATCATTAGGGTTGGAAAAGATCACTAAGATCATCTAGTCCAACCATCAGTCTATCCCCATCATGCCTACTAACCATGCCCCTCAGTGCCACATCTGCCCTTCAGGACCATCCCTCCATGGATGGTGACTCCACCACCTCCCTGGCCAGCCCATAGTACCTCACCATTCCTTCAGAGAAGAAATTTTTTCCTAATATCTAACCTGAACCTTCCCTGGCACAATTTAAGGCCATTACTTCTTGTCCCATCGCTGTTTACCTGGGAGAATAGGCCAACCCTCAGCTCGCCACTAGGTTCTTTCAGGCAGTTGTAGAAGATCTTTTCAGGTATATCAGGAGTTTATTTAAAAAAAAAAACAGAACATTGGAGTTGATTTAATAAACTCTGAAAGAGACAGAATTGGGAGCAAAACCTGTAGGAGATCCTCAAAGGTGGGAGATTTCTCCATGAAGCTATCTCACTTAGACCCTACACCAGCCCTGGCAATGCTGCTCATTAAAACTGTGCTAAATCTCCTCTCATGATCGTTTATCTCCTCATTCACATCTTGTATCACATCTCACACGTTGCTGTAGTTCTTTTGGCAATTATACCCCCAAGTCTTTTTCAGCAATGCTGTTGACTGTTGGACTGGGCTTTATTAGGTCTTTTAATAGATCTTGCAGAAGTCTTTCAAGTGCTTTGGCTTTGACTTAAGAAGCTGAATGCCAGTCCTTGGAAATCTTCCACTGTGTGTTTAAAAGCAGAACTAAAAGATCCAAAAAGTTTCTGCCATGCAAACTGGGTTCATTGGTGTGATCTCATCCTAACATTTGGTTTTTAATTATTTGATTTTATTTATTTCATTTCATTTTTTTTTTTCCATTTTCAGTAAAGACATAATTCTGGGGAAAAAAAAGAAAGTTTTATGAACTCTTCTGGCAGAACCAGGCTATTCTAAACATTTCTGAATGCTCTGCAGTGTTTTCATTTTGGCTGTTTAGTTGGAATGATAAGATCTGGGTCAGAACCACGAACCATTGAGGTACTTAGCCTGAGTGACACCACAAAGATGCAATTTCATTGGTTTGGAGGGCATGAAGTAGAAATTGAACAAGGGACAGAGAAGTAGCATGCACCCCACTTTCCTCTCCTTCCTCCACTGGATTCCAGTGATAAGTTTTGTGTCTCCTACAGCTCGGAAGGTCAGACACAACTCATGTCTCCCAATCCTTCTCTAACCATCAGACCACTTTAATAAAAATGTATCAATTCATACAGATGATTCAGCATAATTTTCTTCCAAAACTGCCAAAAAGCAGTGTCAATTTTTTTCCCTGTTGTTTCCAAAAGCTGAATATCTATGGGAAATAAAAAGCGCATATGAATTTACAGCAGGGTTTTTATTTCCCATATTAGATTGCAACACAGGCAGGTCAGTGCTGTGTTGTTCAAAAGTTTATTTACCTCACACTGTGATTTCTCCTTGAAAGAGTAAGGGCAGAGTAACCTTTGTATCTTCAAAAGCTCTGGCACTGCTGTGATTTCTCCAAGAGAAATTTGTGTATTGTTAGGTTGGCAGTGAGCCGCTCAATCCCACAAGAGATTCAGCTAATAGCTCAGGTGAGCTGAGAAGAGCTATGGTTACTCGGATGTTTCTATACTGCATATCATTAATTAATCTACTACAGCTTGCTCTTTTTGAACTATTGTAGATTCCCTGCTTATACAGTCTTATCGACCTGACCCTAGGGAAAATCAATTCCTGTAACGTATCTTATTACATTTAAATATATGTACCGAACCTGATATAGTACAACAGCAGTGGGGATGGAAAGAGACAAGGAAAAATGTGCAGAAAGGAGGAGAAAAAGAAAGGAAAAAACATAGTACTTTGATACATGAAGGTAAGACCTTCAGATCTGTCCTCCTTCAGTTTTTCCAAATCCACAGCATTATAACCCAAGAACTTGGTCTGATGCTCCAAAGGAAGACACTGCAAGCACCTCCTGTGCTATGTGGTGCAAGCACAACCTGGGGACTTGTGTCCAAGTGTGAAATCCATGGCACATCTGCTACAGCCTCATCTAAGGATTCTTAAGTCTTACAGAAGTCCTTACAGTTCACACTTCTAATACTTAATCCCTGCTGCATTGGCTGGAATACAATGTCTTAAAAGCAAAACCCAATTTACTCACCAGTCCTGTAAAAACTGTGTTGCTATTATGCTTTTGTGGTTATAAAGACTGCTTCTTAAATAGCAATGGAATGTGATAGATAATCTGATTCGATTTTCATAGAATCACAGAACTGTTAAGGTTGGAAAAGACCACTGAGATCATCAAGTCCAATCCCAACTCATCCCCATCGTACCCACTGACCATGTCCCTCAGTGCCACAGCTGCACGTTTCTTGAAAACCTCTAGGGACAGTGACAAAAGGGACAATTTCCTTAGAGATTAGGCTGACAAAAAAATATGAGGCCAAAAGGATGATCAGTGAGAGCAGAGACTGGTCAGACTCCCTTTGGTCCCTGGAAAAATCATGGAGTGTTTCTTCTTGAGCGTATTTCTGGCATAGGAAGGAGTATAAAGAAACTGGGAAAGGTTATCCTGGACTACCCAAGCACAAATTATGGCTGAACAACTTAACCAGACTCTGCCTGGTGCTACACTGTACGAGGACAATAGACAGTGAATGCGAAAACAGGAGTGGGTCGAACTAGAAATAACTACAGTTTTGTCACAGAGAGCAGGCAAGTACTGGTAGAGGTTTTCCAGTGAGGCCATGCAGTCTCCATTCTCAGACGTTTTCAAGATGCAAGTATTAACCCCTGAGCAGCCTGGTCTGATCTGGAGGGTGACATTGCCTTGCGCAGCTTGGAGTAGAGATCTCCAAGAGTTTCCCTCCAGCTTGAATGATTCTGTGATTCAGAGACTCTATATATCGTAGGAGCAGCTAAGACACAGTTGTTACCATAAAGAGAATGGCAAATGCTCCACTTCCATTTGGTGAACCCAACAATCAATGTCACTCTTGAGGAATGGGGATGGAGATTCACATAATGAGAACCAAAATTTACTGATGTGTGAGCAGGCATTACATGCGATAATACTATACTGCAAAAAAAACCTTAATCTGCCCATTGTTGGTAAATCCACCCCTCTACAAAAGGATCATGTGTAGATTACCAAAAATAGGAATTGCATTAAATTCTAAGGGAGAAAATTGATTCTCTAGTCATGGTTTTTACTTTCATTGAGCATGATGAGCAATGAAACAGACCCATCAAGAGATTAGAAGTGCAGGCACCATAAAAAATTTGTAAAGACAAAGGGCAAATATGGTAAGGGTGATTGTGTAGAGCAGATGGAATTGTTGGTATGAGCTGATGGGTTTGTTGGTTTTATTTTTTGTTAAAATCAGTGAATTATTTAAAAGTGGCCAATAAAACCCCAAGAGGTTTTAATAGTTGGAGCTTTTGTCAGCTAAGTAAAGTCAGCATAGAGCACTCGTGTCTCGTGTTGTCCCATTTTCAGCTATGCCTCTATATGAGATGGGAAATGTGTGAAGTTACCATAGCCAGCTGAATCCATGAAAGCTTTCCTGTGGTTCAGAACCATACTGGAGTAGATTAGCATGGGTGCAAGTGCTAGAGATTAGGGTAATGATGTGAAAACACCAGTTTATTATGAGAATTTGAGCACATGATGAAGACGTATCACACAGCTGCCCTTCAGCCCTCTCTCACAGCTTTGCCCCTCTGTTTTGTTTTCTCTTCATAAGCCAACTTTAGAGAAAAGGGATAGGAAGATCTAAAAGCCTTGCTTTGGCTTCCTTCCCTCCATCAACAGAGGCAATGGCAAACCTGAGGTGCTCACAGCCCTCCTTGAAGGGCTGGATTGATGTCCGTGCCTCATGGTTAGACCCAGCTGGGAGAAGGGGAATTAGGCCTCGTCTTTCAATTACTGCTGTTTTGCTCAGGGCCGCACACTGAAGCCTCCCAGCAGACAAGTCCTTCTTACTGCTTATAATCTCTGAATTGTATTTGAAAATAAAGCTTTTAATTAAAACTGGCATTTCTCAGCTTCCCACTGGCAGCCGACATCTGCCTGCAAAGAAATATGCTTTGTGACACTTGCAGTACAGAAGCCCAGTGTTAAAAAGAGTAAACTAATTCCCCACTCTCCTGCCATCAGACGAGATGTGAAAGACAAGCTCCTCAACACTCACAGCCATTAAAAATCCCAAGGCATTTCACAGCAGCAAGAGGGTTAACCCCAGTGACCTGGCCAGATTCCAGCTCCAGTATTCTCTATTTCAAATCCCCTCCTGCAGTTTCTTACGTGACTCGATCCCCTTCCCTCTCTGTGCTCTATCATTATGGGGAACTGTTGGTGCAAAGAGTTCAACAGCTGCTTGGGTGGCTCTGAGGCAATGGTGTTTTGTAGGTGGGCCATTCCCCATGCGCCCAGAAATAACACAGTGCCATCTTTTTGCAACCCTTCGACCCAAAAACAAACATTACAAAAAATGTTGTGCCCAGAGCAAGATTTGGCAGAGTCTTCTGCAGCTGTCATGGATCATTTCAAGTCAAAGTCCTGCTATAACCTAAGCATTTCCATAATGCAGTCTGCATTATCTTTCTTAATTAACATTCAAGGATGTAGAGAATCTTAACAATACTGGCAAGGTTCTCTAAGGATATCAAATTCACGGTGATACAATCGAATCCTCTTATAACATCTTTTGAGTCAGATGGGAGTCTTTTTGTGTTTTAAGTGAGGATCTTGATATGTAAATTCATTTTATTACGTCTCTTTCTCCAGGGGTCCTGAGGGCAAGGTTTTTCCTCTGGCTGCTCACAGTTGTGTAGTCTGATGAGGGCTAATCATCTCTTGTCCTCCTCCCTACAGCAGGCAGCACTTCAGGCATTTTTTTGTACCAAATCTGTCATGTTTGGTGTAATCCCGGTGAGGGAAAAGTTGGAGACGGCAGATTGGAACACCTTATTGATAATATCTCTTGTAGGCACATTGGAGGTCCGTGTTGTGAGTTTTACAGCAAGTTTCATGAGGTCCTGGAATTCCATCCACCAACAAAACCTGATGTGAAATAGTGTGGATTCAACACCAGAAGACAAAAATCAAAATCTCTCCTCCTCTAGCACTGACAATCCCAAAGTGCCATGAAAGTCAAGGAAAAAACAACAGACAGAAAACAAATGTGGCCTCTGGAGTTTGCTCATAAATGTATATGGCAATAACACTGCACTGAATAGCCTCAGACAAGACACTAAAATCCAGAATCGTCTCTGCTAATGCATTATTTCTACCTGATACAATGGAGATTACCCTGTAGTTATTTTAAATTTTTAACATATTTTTTTCTCCCATCATTAAGTATTTAATAGATCTAATTCATCACTTTAATATTGAGTTGTTTTGGCTTAGATGCTTGGACTATGAACTGAATTGCACTGACAAAATAGGAACCTCTGTGCATGTTTATTAGAGATACATGCCAAAGACAGGCACCCCATACTCACATCTACAATGCCTTGCACTACAGTAATTACTTATATTAAGAGAAAATTCAGTACCTCTTCTGTGAACTAGTGCTATGTGGCACCAGCTCAGCCTAAAATTGTTGCTTTTATTCCCCAAGCTTTAAAAGCTACTATAAGAGATCAAGGCTTCAGCATGCCAGGTACCCTAACAACATAAGGAAGGGACAGAGCATCTCAAAATACAAATAGGCAGACAGTGAAAAGAGGGAAACTGTCCCAGCATCTCATACCCTGTTCAGTGCTCTGTGCATTGCTGCATTCTTCTTGATGCTAACATACAAGGTAGCCAAGCAACGAGTGCCCTGGAGTGGAATTTATTTGCCCAAACTTGCATACCCAAGTGTCAGATGGCTACATTTAAGTTAGTCACACTGGGTTCCCCTTAAAAACAGTGGAAAGCAAGGACCCCATCCAGAGGACAATGTATTACATCTTAAAAACAGATGTCTAGGACAGGTTACATGAGCTTCTTAGTGCAGACACCTATTTTCACTGCTGTCTCTGTGTTGGAGTATGGAGATACAGTGCTCAATCCATTTCTCTGTGCCTTTCCCATTAACAGAGCAAAGATAACTCATCTGTCTTCAGTATCAGCACATAGCCTCTGCCAGCAGCCAAGCTCTGTCTGCATGACTCTCTAAGCCAAACGAAACCATTAGGAGTCATTCCTGCCTTGGTTTTATTGGCTACATTTGTGCAGGAAGCCCAATAACCTTGTTTAGCCTTTTCCCTTAAAACTGCTGTTAGAACACTGCATTCAAGTTCTGGCTTGGTGATGACAACTGCTTTAAGCCAGCCAACCTTAATATCTGGAAAGAAAGGTCTTAGGGCAGCAGATCCATTCTGGACCTCACAGCACAGCAAGAAGCAACACCAGAGCAAGACAATTTGTGTACACCAAAAGCTGAGGATGTTAACTCATAGCCTTGACAGTGTCATATTTAACAGCGCAAAGGAGGAATTGAAAGAATATCATCAGCATCTCAGGAATACCTAAACCTCTGAAATCATGGCAGGGAAATTGTGAAGGATGAAAATGAACCACTTTGTGGTGCTGCTTAGCAAACTGAGACCAGACTACTTTCACCTTCATCCTCAGAGCCAGGTTGTTATGAGAAGGTTGGGACTTCAGCTGGCTGTGAGCACAGTGCAAAAAATTGTCATAGCTTCAGTTCTATTGGCTGTAGGTGATTCAGACATGAATTCAGACATGAATCACTAATTGTGAGGTGAGTTTCGGGAGTCCAGCTACAGGTCCAGTGTGCCAAATCTGCACTTCAATGTCGACAAAAGCACAAGAGAGAGGAAGAACATTTCAAGGGCAAAGTAATTTTGGGCCCCTCACTACAAGAAAGACATCGAGGCCCTGGGGCATGTCCAGAGAAGAGCAATGAAGCTGCGAAGGCTCTGGAGCACAAGTCTAAACGGGGAGCGGCTGAGAGAACTGGGATTGTTCAGTCTGGAGAAGAGGAGGCTCAGGGGAGACCTTATTGCTCTCTACAACTGCCTGAAAGGAGGTTGTGGTGAGATGGGAGTCAGCCTCTTCCCCCAAGTAATAGGAATAGGATCAGAGGGAATAGGCTCAAGTTGTGCCAGGGGAGGTTCAGGTTGGATATTAGGAAAACTTTCTTCTCAGAAAGACTGGACAGGCACTGGAACAGGCTGCCCAGGAAGGTGGTGGAGTCACCGTCCCTGGAGGTGCTCAAGAAATGCAGAGATGTGCTGCTGAGGGACGTGGTTAGTGGGCATGGTGGGAGTGGATTGATGGTTGGACTAGATGATCTTAGTGGTCTTTTCCAACCTTGATGATTCTATGATTCTCTCACAAGCTGTGTCACATCATCCTGGTGTCCGCCTTGGGTCTCTTCACGTCAAAAAGCTGCACACAGGAAAAAGAGATGTGAACTGATACTATCCCAGTAGAAGATACAATATAGAAATCATACGAAATCTTGGAGGGAGAGACTTGGTCATCTCTCATACCTGCCTACTGAGTGGACACATCTGCAAAAACTGCATGTTCCTCCATATTCAACAAAATGTGGCCTATGGCCTGTTCTGTAATAATCTTGGCAAAAAATGTTCTAGTATTTGTCTGACTTGTGCATTTCCCAAAAGGACTTCAGTGAGAGAAGGAAGAATTATATTCTCTGGAGGCTCTTCTGAAAAATCATACCCTTAAAATGTTTTGAGGTCCCTGAACAGAAAATGTGATAGAAGTGGACATTTCCCCACGGGATGTGATGCTTCAGGCCTGAGCTGTCTTTCAGAGAGGGTCATTTCAGTAATTCAGCCTCACTCTGCTACACTGAGGATTTTCTGCATTCAGAACAGGGCTCTGTGCTTATTCTAGACAGCCATTGAGAGATAAGAAGAGTAATCCAAATTTGTGTAAAGATCTGAACAGACAGGACCCGAGTTGTATTTAAAAAATAAACGTACAATCAGCATTTCTACTACAAATCAAAACATAACTCGTGAAGTCTAAATCTTTCCACACGCTCAGCTGTCTGTGGAAGTAGTACCATTCACTTCTGCAAGTTCCCTGTGATTGACTGGCAGTGAAAATCAGAAAGGAGAACTGTCCTTAGGCTGATTTGTGAGATAGAAAACGAGTGATTGAGTGAAAGTTGTCAAATACCTTGCTTACAAGTGAGTATGAACAAACAAGTCTCATATTTCTTCCCATCTTAAGTGCAGAAAGTCACATCACACCATAGAAAAGGGGTAAAGTCTAAGAAAGCTTTTTTTTTGTATAATAATTTTAATTGCATTATTGACAAGTCAATAATTAACATCAATTAGGAATTTTGGAATATTAGACTTTCAGAATATTAATTGGACTAACAGATTCCTGGCTCTCAAAATATTAATCTGTTAACCAATTATTGACTCCATCCTTATTGTAGATATATTTCTACATATATCTTTCCCCCCTTTATCTCTTTTTCTCTTTTTCCATAACAATAGTTTGGAAGGAGAGTAGCCTGTTCTGGGTTTTGTTCCCGCAGGGCTGAGATTTCATGAAGCTAATTTCTGTTTTGCCCTGCAGCATAATTTCCAGCCCTGAGCTGGCTTTGAGCTCAGGCAGGTACAGCTCTAAGGGTATCTTAAAGCATCTGTTTTTGACTTGGCTTCACCAGTAATACCAACCCTTCCTTTTGCAGAGCAAAATCTTCTTCTACAAACAACAACATTATTAAGAAAATATTCACCGCCTGATTTTCCAAAGGGAATCAAACACTCCTCTCTCCTCTCTTCCACCTCCTCAGCAGCTCTCAGAGCTGAAGAGATGCAGGAATTTCACTGCCCCTGACAACACACTGTCCCTGAGAACAAAACCCCACAAACAATAAGTTGGCTGCCAGTGTCATCTCCAAGATAATCAACTATTGACTTAATTAAAACATCCTTTTAGGTGATGCACAGGGATAATTTTTTTTTAAGTATTCCTCATTTGTAATTATTATTTCACTTGTGAATCTTCCACACTCCACTGAAAATGCCATATGGAAAACAAATCAGTTTGCTACTGTGACTAATGTTTACTGCCAGTTCTGCTCTGAAGTTTTGGGCCAAGTTTTGAAGTCATCAGACCTTTCTTTGACAAAACTGCTGGTGAGATTGGTCTGTACAATTAAAGTCAGAATTTAAGTAGAAGCAGTGCTATAGGAAACAGCAGTATGCATAACCAGGTCACCAAGAGCAATCGAGGAATGTAATAGCAAGCAGTTCTTTATTTAAGCAGTTGCCTAGAAGTATTTTATATGCTAAATATGATGGAATTTAAATTGCATTGCTTTCCTTGGGAGGGGGACGATATAACCTGGTTGCATCATGTTTCTGATGATGGGGAGCTTCACGCTCTCTTAGGACCTTCACAACCTTGCAAGTCATTTGTACTCTTCCTTAGCTCAGTCTCTCTATTTGGAATAATATCATATTCTAGTCCTGAAATACGATTTACTTAATTATACTCTCATATTGCACCTGTCACTCCTGTCTCATATATTTCCCCTTCACTTTGCTGCCACCTGATCCTCCAGGGTAACACTGAGTGCATTTTTTTCTTTGCAATATTGCCCTTAATTTCACTGAGTGTAGGAGTTACTCTTACAGAACAGTGACTCCCAGAGTTATACTCTTTTTTTGAAGTCTGGCCTTAAATTGGATTTTCTCTCACCTTCTGCTGTTTTCTCAGTGTACTCTGTACTTCTTCCCAACAGTCAGTAGTACAAGAAATTCATTTATTGTCAAGGATTGGCCTCATACCGCACATATTTGCTCAGGTAGAAGTCATTGGCTTGCCTTTGAGCCATGTACAGAAGGTTATCGCAATAACTGTAAAGAATGGGATTTTACTTTTCCTTTCAAATGAACGCTTGAGTTCTGTGGAATTGGAAGGGGCCAACTAGATATGAAGGCGTGAAGCAGTCCAGAGTTTTTGGCTCTTCTGCTCTGGGTATTTAATGAAAATTTTGATTAAAGTTTCTGTGGCTGAGTCCTGCATGAGCAAATTCTGTTCCAACCACCATACGGAATTCCCATTGGTGAGAGCTTATGCGGAGGATGCCATGAGAATCTGTATTAAAAAAAATAGTGATTGCTAACAGAGATCAGAAAGGAAGACTTGGCTGTGTTCAGTAAAGCACTTAGTCACCCAAAGATACGAGTACGAAGTATTGAAGGGTGTAGGAGTTGCTTAGGACTAAGAACTTAGGGGTTTGGACTGTTTGTATCATTATTATGTATTATTTATTAATAATAGTAAATCTAATCACTACTTGGAGTACAGGACAGTTGGCAACAGTAACTGTATTAGCCAAAATCACGAGTGTTTCAAAACACCATCTGTTGATGGTTACCTCTAAGCAATTAAAATAGAAACCAAGCTCACATAGTGGTTGACGATGGAGCAATCCAGGACTCCAGGACTCTGGATAAGTACACATGGTTGGGCACAGACTTTATTATTTAAAGGACAACTGCTTTTTCGTGTTCCCATTTACTTCTGTGTGGATGTCTTGGCTTCTTTTCCCCAACAGTCTTGTAAATTACCACATTTTTTGTCATATACAATCATTTATTACTAATCTTAAATAGAAGTATAGGACAGAAACATCCCTTTGGCATCACCAAATGTGTCTCCCAATTATCACAGGCAACTACATAATATGGAGTGGAAAGTATCCTGCTACTACTACCTGAGCAATCTTTGAAATCAAAGAAGACATACACATTTAAGGTTTCCATCCTGGAGCAAAGCCTAGTATTAAAAATATAGGGCACAACACATATCAATTTAACAGAAAACCCTGTTAATGTTGCAAAGTAAAGTACTTGAAAATTAGGGAATGACAGATTGATTGTTGCCATGGAGAAGTCCTTGAGAGCATTAATCACTGCCTTGAGAGCTGGGACTGAATAGTGTGTAGAAAAGAAAGCACGTGGCCACACACGGAACCACAATGTGAAAGCAAAATATCACATAGCTGCTCATTAAAGGAGTACCATTATCCTGTACGCTGAAGGTAGGTGTCCTGTGGAAAGAAACAGTATGGGATCACGTAATTAACATTCTACATCATGCATATGCACAGTGAATGTTCTGAGCGCTTGCTGGCATCTCTGAACATTTGAGCGCTTGACTATGAAAGTTTGTTCTTTTATGCAGTTGTGATTGAATGAAAAATCTGCATTCATTTCTCCTGGAAAAGATGTGCATTGACAGAAGATTTGTTATAGTTCGTACTGCTTCATTTCAGCCCAAGGGTCCTCATTTACGGTGGAAGGAGGGCAATGTTCAGATTACAGAAAGCACGCTTAAGAGCCTGAAGATTTGGGTCATGTCTTCACTGTATGGCAGGTGAGCAACTTGTGGGGCTCCAGTTCTGGTCTCCCTGGCGTTTCGGGTAGAAGACCTTGTGGAGCACACAAAGGAGCTGGAGACAAAAGTGGAGCAGGGCTGGGATGAGGATGTGCACCAGACTGGATGTACAGGATGATCCACAGAGCATCTTCCCACGACAAAAACAATGAGATCCTCTCTGCTCTGACACAAGCATGATGTGTGATCTTGAGCAAGACACTCTTCTGCTCTGCGCCTCAACTTTCCTATCCGTAAAATAGGGATAACAGTGCTTAACCTTCCAAATGTCTTTGTGAGCAATGGGTAAAAAGATATTTAACCTCAGTATGTTATATGGATTCATTTATAAGGTAATTCAGGATTTTTCAAAATAGCAATCTACATTTTAGATGGCCATTTTTGTTTCTCTCTCCCTGCTTTGTTCCTTATTTACTGTTTTAATTGATTTTGAAAAAAATCTTACTCTTTCACTGCTCTTTAATGTGAGCATGGGCTGCCCTTTACTCACCAGTCGCATTTAATATTCCCAAATTTTATTAACCTTTTATTTACAAACTGCCTAATCAAACAGATTAACAAACAAGACTCAAAACAAGACGAAAGATCCTGTGTTAGTCTCTTACTGAGTAAATAATCTGCTTGGGTCATGTATAATTCATCAATCTGCAGTTTCACAGAGGGTTCAACCATTCCCGTCCATCCTGGCAAACAATACAGTGCTCTGCATTTTGTTGTTGTTGTCTCTGCTGCAAATGCAAGCAGTCAACTGTGAGCTTTCTTCAAGAAAGGAAACCGAGAAAACTTAACAGAATGACTGTCTGGAGAATGTAGAGAACTGTCAGCACAAACTGGAGACCACTGGGGCATGTGAGTGGAAGGGCCAATGTGCGACCACTGTTCCCTCTGCTAGATTGTGTAAAACTCAGTGATGAACCAGACTTATTGTGCTGGTAACTGCCCATACCGGATGCTCCGGCCTCTGTCAGAAGGAATAATACTTGACCGAAATTGGTGTGACAGGTTGCTTTGAGGCATGTGAGCCTCAGCCAGCTTGCATTTCTGAAAGTCACACTTTCAGCATAGGCTGAGGGGCTTAACACTGGCAATATCGTACTATAATTTCCTGAGCTACACTCTCTTGTTTGCATAGGATGACCCTACACAGATCTGAGTAGATACCTGACTTTACAAAGCAGTGTGAGAGTTTGTTCCTTGTCTTTGTCTTCCATGTGCCCATGACAGGCAGGTAAGCTGATGACAGAAAAGTCCTAGCAGTCACAGACAGTTTTTTAATACCAAGTCATTAAATCACCTACTTTGACCTATGCCGTTCATAGATGCCACTCACTCAGTTTCAGCCACTTACAAATAACCTCTGCCTTTCTGATGAAGAGCTTGTGGCGGACACTCAGGTAGGGGCATGAGGATTTACCACCTCTGGTGGGTTTGTCTCAGTCCCTTGTCGATCTGTTCTGCAAATCGCATGACTCTTCTTCTATCTGCTATCCCACTTTATTCTCTTAGATTGAAAAGCTCCAATATTTTCTCTTTGTGGAAGTGCTTAAGCACTACAGTCAAATTACCCATCAGTCTTCTTTGTGTCAAGACAGAAACTCTCTGATTCATCTTCAAGCTCTGTTTTAACCTTGTAATTGTTTCCTGGACTCTTGTACCACCTCTACTTCTGGGATACTTCTAAATTTTGGGGGCAGAATGCCATTACTTGTGTTACTCGCGCTATATGCAGAGGTAAATTCACTTCCTTACATTAGTTACACTACTCATGAATTGTTTAATCTCCTGTTTAATTATTATGGCACTTCACTAAGTTAGCTGACAGCCTCTTTGAAGATTTACTACTGGAAAAGTAAACAGTGTAAATGGAATACCCTGAATGGCAAATAGAGGACTTTTCCCCATTGATTCCCACAGACTATGTCTTGTTTAAAGCTACTGTACTGAGATAAAGAGAATGCAGGTACTTTTCAATTAAATAAAAATGATCTCCCTGGGGGGAAATTCTTCAAGAATATTGTGTAAAGAAACAATCTAATGCTACTCCATCTTCTTTTTGGATACATGAAATTAAGATCACTTGAAGAACAAAATACTTCTAGCTTCATGCAGCTTCTAGCAAAGTGATGCTGATCCTTTTTCCTCTGATATCACTTAGGGCATTAGATTTAACCAAAGGTTTACTTTTCTCCCAAAGATTAACCATAAGATTGAGGCTAGTTCAATTGGGATGAGTTTCCCTGTGGAAATGTCTATAGGAAGAGTTTCAATGAAGTTAGTATTCAGGACTGCTAAGTATTGCTTTTTCTCTTGAACACCAAGCTACTAATAAC
Source organism: Aquila spilogaster (assembly GCA_024606505.1). Lineage (NCBI taxonomy): Eukaryota > Metazoa > Chordata > Aves > Accipitriformes > Accipitridae > Aquila > Aquila spilogaster. The sequence goes on from JANHGO010000069.1 coordinate 3,280,287, forward strand.
GACCTTCCATCTTGGAATAGTTCTGCATGCATCCTATGTTTCATACTTTCCCCATGAGAATGTTATTTCAGACTATGTCAAACAATATATTAAGCATGCTGAACAAGCTTTTATACAGAAAGAAACAAAGTCCTTTTGGTAGCTGTGTTGATGATATTCCAACACACGATGACTCCTCTAATGCTTGCTAGAGGGATTGGGGATCACAGCATCATAGAATGACTTGGACTGGGAGATACCTCAAAGATCACTTAGTTCCAACCTCCCTACCATGGGCGGGGTTGCCAGCTACTAAATCAGACACTAGATCAGATTGTCCAGGGCCCCATCCAACCTGGCCTTGAATGCCTCCAGGCATAGGGCATCCACAGCTTCTCTGGGCAGCCTCTTTATGTTAAGGTTTTAATCTATCAGGAAATGGGAATGGGATACAGGACAATAGCAGGGTGGTAGTACAAGGATGTCCCCACATAATTAACACATAGAGACAGAGCACAGTGAAACTCCATTACAAAAGGATGGAGGCTGTTAATATTTTACCCATGCACCCTAAATTTTTTCAGACTTCCTTTGCTGTCTTGCTTCCCATCATGTATGATCTCAGAGTTCTTCTCTATGTGCTATCTCACAGACATCCTAGCCCCCTGATTGCATAGAGAAGTACCTTTTGTTCTCATCTTTCTCCTTCTCTTGTGTCTTTTTTGTGGCACCTGGGCCATCTCTGGGCCAAGGCTGAGTTCTTCAGCAGTGAAAGGTTTGCATATCATTTGGGATGCTTGGGAGAAGCAGACTCCAGGTCCTCATGGAGAGCCCGTCCCTCCAGTCTGTACTGTTGTGTGCTTCTGCGAAGCTCACCACAATCATCCTGTTGTTGCTACTTGCTCACTCTGCCCACTGTGCAGGCCTATTCCATGACTAGTTGCTTTCCTAGGTGCTGAGGAAGCATAAATAATAAGCAGAAGTATCAGACAACTGTTTTCCAGAGAGGAATTGTACATTTCAGCCCCAAAAAGTTGAAGTAGTAAAGGAAGAATCTAATGATACGATGGAAGAAGAAGTGAATATTAACGGAGATTACTTCAAATCCCTCTCTCTTCAGGCAGAGCAGAAAGAATAGATAATGATCAAAAAAATGCTTCTGAAAATGCGGCTCCCAGCCCTTGTGACTCAAGCCCCAGTGGAGCGAGGCCACAGAGACTACCAATGCTGAGTCCTTGAGCCCTTGATGCTCTCTGCAGGAGACACTTGAATGTGTCTAAGATGATGCTACAGCCCAGCCAAGTTTTCTGATGAATAACTCCATAGGGGGCAGAGGCCTGTTGAAGGTCATGAAACGTTTCTGCTGACACTGATGTTAAATACTAAATCCTTCTGCTTTTGTACCAAAGCAGCTTGAACCCAGCTCTGTGCTGCAGTCCCAGCCACTTGTCTATTTATGAAGGCAGGTACAATGAAGCTGGCACAGAAGACCACCTCTGACAGGCAAACCCTGTCTTCAGCAATCACCTGAATCCATGAATCCCTTTGTAGCACCCAGTACAATCCAGTTACAAACCTCCTCTACTAAGAAATTAATTTTTGTAGTCCCTTAGACTTTTCCGTGTATTAAAGAGGCAATTTCAGGAAAAAACAACAATCGAAAAGACGAAAACAAAAAGCTTTGCTTTTTGCCCTGCATTGCCAGAAGCAGCTTAATTTATTAAGAAAAAAAGAAAAAGCAGATGAAACTGAATTTTCATTCTTTGTTTTCTACAGGCTTCTAGAAATTGAAGTGAGGCTTCAATTTCTGTGCCAGACTTGAAGACCATTCTGTATGTCCAAATATATTTGTTTCTTCCAAGTATTTTCACTGCTCTAATTTTCTGTTCTGCAGACCTTGTCACATTTATAATGTTGCCTATAAATGTGTAGTAAATGTGATTTTTACCATCAGTCAAAGCCCATAGGCTTTGTGATGACCTAGCATTGCAACATCTCAGGATAGCTCTAAGCTTGCTGTGGGCTGAGCAGGGCATCCTCGTGATCACAAATGTCCCATGGCCAAGGGACACAAGGATGAGCTCAGTGGCCAAGGGCTGGGAACTGGGGCAACTCTGGCACTGGGTAGCTCTGCCACTGCCACTGGAGGCCAGGGGAAGGGGGCAGGAGGTGGGCTCTGGGGGATCCAAGAATGAGGAGGTAGAAACCTCACCACTGGCATCACACTCCTTCCAAGGAAGGCCTCAGGGTGGAGATGACTTGTAACCCTGTCCCTGACTTGGCTCAAGGGAGACTGAACCTGTCAACCCTAGGATGCAGAGGGATGTCGGCAGGATGAGCATCACACCAGAGATAAGGAGAACGGAGTAAAAAGGCTTTTCTGTATAACAGTTCAAACTGCATTACTGATGAGACTTCAAAAATATTAACTAGTTTGGACTACTATAATGTTACAATATTATCTGGTCTAACAAATTCTTAGCTCTACTCTCATACCACGGACAGGTGATTAGGTTTTTCCTTGTAGGTGTCTTCATGGATAGTATCATGAATGCAGGACATTGTTCCAAATACCTGAGCTGCCTGAAGGAATTGAGCCTGATTTCTTCAGTGCAGACATTTGCTTGGCTGTTAGACCACTTATGTTAGGCATGTATTCCTTCTTCAGGAATACAGTTGCACCGGGTTGTTGAGCTACCTCTAAAAGTAGTTCAAGTATGGGTGCCTTAATTATGAAGCTCATTTGCGTTTAAGGGGACCAACCTCTAGAGGGAGATATGAGCTGTGAAAGGGCCATGACCTGTGCTTTTTGTGATCATACGCTCATCTGCAGAGCTCATGCACCAGCCCTGGTCTGGGCAGTACCGCAGACACATCACGCTCGGCCAGCCGAGTAATTCTGTTGCCTAAAAGCAGCAGAAGATTGTTGTCATAAACTGGACGAACCACCTTAGGAGATAGACCACAAGTTTCGTTCTGTGCGCCTCTTTTGATACAATTTGAGAAACCTATTTGTACGAGATACACCAGATGCTTTGAAATGTTTTCAGATGCTCTCCAATTGGAAAATATGCTCTATAAAACTCCAGATACAACCTAGAATAGAATTGCTTTCATCTGACTCATCTGACCAGACACAGAGGAATGCATGAATGCACAGAGCAACCTGAAAGCAAACCATAGCCTAAGAAATGTATTGTCAGAGTGTGAATTCAGCTTCCAAGCGCAACGCACTGGGCTATGCCTGGACTGCAGATGTTTCCTCATAACAAAAGTTCTAATAATCAGTTCTGCGAGTGATAATTTGATTTTTTTTCCCCTGAGTGTTAGTTTCCCTTTAGAAGTATACCTGTGGTATGCTAATGTGGGAAGAAAGGGAAATATTCTTAGCTTATCCCTCGTGTCTGCCCCTGCTCTAGCCCTTGAGTAAACTACAAATCAGGAACCCCTGAAGTGGCACAGGCAAAGGAAGGATATGGGCACCATGTATACCTCTGGCACCTTTGAAAACCAATCTATTGACCTAACATTGTGCTTTTGTGCTTCCAGGCCTCATAGCAGTGCTTGGAAATTTCAGAATTACTCATTGCTTGGAACTGATCGAATCATGCTTCTTTTTCATTCATTCAGTCAGTAAGGAAGGCTGAGTTCATCAGCTGAACAGGCAAACTAGATAAGACAGGTTTGGGAAAGAATTTTTATTGTTCCAAAGATTTTGTATTCAGACATTATAGACTTGAGTAAATTCTAATTGTGTTCCTAACTCTACATTTAATAAATGGACCATGGAGAAGGAAAAAAAGGGCTGTGAGCAGTGGGAGGAAAAACAGGAAATGAGACCATGAATCAAATCTGGTCTTGGAAATGACAGGCTGGCTACAAATCCTGCAGCTCACTTGCTACTGATGTGAACCACACCAGTCAGATAAAAGTATATCAACATAAATAATCACATATTAATATGACATAACATTAATATATTAAGCTTGGAAGCCCACAGGCAAATCTGAGGGTCCTGAACTGCACAATATGCTTTAACTAAATAAGCTTTGCAACAGCTTCCTGTGGACAGTGCTGCAAGGCATGGAACCCAGGCTGCCCTCCGTAGAAAGTACAGAGATCTCTGGGGTGATTTGTGTATAATCATAATCCAGTATACAGTGCATAGTAGCCAACACGGAAATAAAGAATAATAAAACAGCCCAGGTACCCTAGAACTGATCTTGAGGAATTAGTGGTATTCTGCAGATGGCACTCATCACATGGAGGTCTCAGACACCAACTAGAAATCCAATCTCGTGCCTGCAGTGAGTACGATGAGTAGAACTTGACTTTTTTGCTCAGAAAAATAATAATAATTAGTTGCTATTTATTGATGAGGTTGTTAACTGTCATTGCACAGGAAACCAAACCATGTAGGTGTGATTGTTCCTGTCATGTCAATCAACTGGTAACTGTTGCAGATAGGGTGCTACTGAGCATGTGGCAAAATTCAAGAACACCCCTGTCTTAAATTAATGTGAATAAAACACTGAAAAATGAAACAATGATTGAAGCATCAATTCTGAGATGAGCCATGGACATTCAGCCTCTGGAAGAGCTGAACTAGAATTGAAAGGGAATGTATTCTGCCCTCTACATAACCAAAGTTCTTAAATATGTATGCAAAGCGCATTTAGAAGAATTTGATGGCTTAGCTTAACGTATACTGCAGCTGTAACAGGTACCAAAAGTTGTGCCAATAGTACCAAAAGAGGCAGGATCTGGCACACCAGGAATGCACTGATGATATTATGGATGAAGTTTCATCTTAGAGCAGAAATCACCATGGATTGTTACATCCAAGAGGAAAGAGTAATTTCCAGATCTGGAGAACTTGCAGACTTTGCTATCCAGGTCATTGATGACAGGAGGAACCTAGGTACTATCAAAGTCCTTCCATGCTGAACATTTCTAAGGACTAGATTACTATCAAGGGACAACCATTTGAAGTCATACAGTACAACACGCTCACCATGGCAGTGACTGAACAGGATGACCCTCTGCAGACTAAAAACTCACAGCAGGTGTGCAATGAGCCTTTATATGTCACCTCACCTATCAAGTGTCCATGGCATTTTATAAGTGTTGAGACAACAGTCTGGAATTTAATACTGACATGTTCCTGGGTTCATTGGGATTTGTTAGTGAATGTCTGGCAACGCTGTCCTTCACTACTCTGTGGCTTCACATTATAGCTAACATTTTGAGTATTAAGTGGTACAAGAACTATTTCTACTGCAAAGGAATATGTTCAGGCAAGAACAAATCCAGACTGGACAAGAGCACTGCTTTTTAATGAGGTATCGGTTGTTTATTATCTGTCCACAGAAATGTCTGGAGTATGTGGAAAAGAGCACAGCACCATAAGAAGTAAATGTTTTTAATCTAGTAAAATACTGCTTGTTTTTCAGATACATGATGAAATATTTGAAGTCTACCAGTTTGAGATGGATTTTCAGCTTACACAATTCATAAATACTTTCAGATCAAACAAGAATCAGAAGCAGTTAATAAGCTTGTATTGATTGCTATATTTTTATGTGTCACTTTGCTCCTGCATTATCTTTTTTTTCTTAGTAGAAATGTATTCTCTTGTAAGCACTAAAGAGAACTGATATGAAAGACCAATGTTCTGCTTTGGCACTGACTTACTGAATGACCTTGGTCATGTCACTTTATCATATGTACCTCGGAAAAGTTTTACTACGACTGAAGATTAGGATGCAGGCATTTGAGGTAACACACATATCAAAATAAGCCTGACTTAGCTGCACAGAACTCCTGTAGATGGATTAACACTGCTGAGTAGTAACATAAATTATTCTATGCTGAGCTCTTTTTTGGTGTTTTACTTACGTCTGCTGCTTGCACTAGTTAGTCTAAACTAAGTTGTTGCTTTTTCTATGCCACAGCGCAGCCAAATCTGTATACCACACTGATAAACACAAGTCTTAAAATAAGCATATTACTTATGAGAACATATAAACTGTTTGAAGTTATACACAGAACAACTTCTTTTTCTATTTGCAAATCACTTGTGAGAGTTGCAAAATAAACATCAGTTTATTTGTCAAGTTGTTAATGAACGTTTTTTACTCTGCAAATGTGAAGTAGCTTTTTCTAACATTGATTTGTAATAGTTTTCATCTAGCAATGTCCTTGAAAGAGCTCTCAGATATGTTTGACAGTCCACCAGAAAAGCTTCTGACATATAGATAGCTCTGACCTGCAGCAAACAGTCTTTCATTTCCACCTATTATAGGGGAGCCATAAATTCTGGGGTACCTCAGCCCTGCTTTTTCTACAGTGAGTGTACGGACACGTTAAAATGTCCCAAAGCAATTTGGGGTTGTAATTCTGACCATTTGTTCTTTAAGAATGATCTCTCCCCTTGCCCGCGATCTATGCATATATTACAGCATTCTGTACTTCCAAGTCATACAAAGCAAACATAAAAACCCACAGTAGGAAATAGGTGTTGTTAAAAACTTAATTTCTAAATACAAATCTTTCTGCTCAGTGAGACATGAATATTTTCTCAGAACTCTCCAAGCAGAGGAGAGGACAAATACATCAGAAGATATATATTCAGGGTTGGAGAAGGCATTTCCACAACAGTTCCATAGCTAACTGAATAAATACAATTTGACCCTGGCGCAGAAAAAAAAAATACAATACCCTCAGCTTGCTGGTGCTCACAAAGTGTCAAGCCAAATAGATACACAGTCTATTTATTCCCTTAGAAGTTCACAGCTACATGGATGTTGAATTTCTAATACTGACCCTTTATAAAAACTCGTTTAATGTTAATAAAAACAGGCATCAACATTACGTCACATACATCAAGAGAACAGCTCATCTGTCCTTGATATATTTTCAAGCAATTTTTATTTGGTAGTAAAGTGGCTATCAGCCAATGCTTCAGCAATATCTTAAGCCCCAAGGAAGGCAGATACTGCTGAAATGCCAGCTGACAAACACTTTAAATCCAAATAAAAATTGCTTGAAAATATATTGAGAACATGCAAGCAGTGCTGTTGATACAACCAACATGATGTTTATATCTACTCAGAGAAATGAAATGAGTCAGTTGACACAGGCTGCAGTAATCCATTGTGATCAGCAGTAAACACATTGGGACGGATGTCTTGCAAGGGAGTGGAAGGGATCAGTGTCATTCAGTACAAATAGGACTGCCTTCCTCGAGCCAGGAAGAGGACTTGGAAGAGGGGCCAAAAAATCTGCTGTACCAACTGCAACCTACTGCAGTAAACCTGCTTTAGCAGAGGCTTGGACTTGATCCTCACTGGTCCTTTCCAACCCCTACAAATCTGTGCTTCTGTGAAAAAAAGACTTTGCAAATAAATTATTATGGTTATTATTATTCTTCACCAGTGCAACAAGTCCCAGAAGATGAGTGAGGCTTCACTGCACATTGTATCTTGGCTAATAACAAGGTGCAGTGAGTGGGTAAAACAAGTGAAGAGGCCAGATGGTAGAAAAGGAAAAACAATGTATATTCATATATGCCAAAAAAGACCTGGGGGTACTGGTGGATGGCAAGCTGGACATGAGCCAGCAATGTCCATATCCTGGGCTGCATCAAAAGCAGCGTGGTCAGCAGGTCAAGGGAGCTGCTCCCACTCCTCTGCTCTGCACTGGTGAAAACTCATCTGGAGTACTGTGTCCAGATGTGGAGTCCTCAGTACAGCAGAGATGTGAACCTGCCAGAACGCGTCCAGAGGAGGGCCACAAAAATGATCCAAGGGATGGAACACCTTCCTTATGAGGGCAGGCTGAGAGAGCTGGGGCTGTTCAGCCTGGAAAAGAGAAGGCTCTGGGGAGACCTGAGAGCGGCCTTTCAGGATTTAAAGGAGGGGTATGAGAAAGAAGGGGACAGACTCTTCAGCAGGGTCTGTTATGATAGGATAAGGGGAAAAGGTTTCAATCTAAAAGGGAGGAGATTTTACAGTAGTAGTAGCACCGAAACAGGATGCCCAGAGATGTACTGGATGCCCTGTCCCTCGAGACACTCAAGGTCAGGCTCAACGGGGCTCTGAACAACTTGATCAAGCAGCAGGTGTCTGTTCATTGCAGGGAGTTGGACCAAATGATCTTTAAGGCCCCCTTCCAACTCAAACGATTCAATGATTCTGTGATATATACCTGTTATATAAATGTATTTCTTGCCTCCCATTTAAGAAAGAGAAATTCAGAGATGTTTCTGATGTTATTGGCATCCAAAATGCAGTATGTTTTCTGAGGTTACGCACTAGAGAATGCCTCGTTCTCCTCTCAGGCCTCTCCCCAGCACAAATCTCTGCAGTTCTGGCAATCCAGGCAGGCCACCAGCCCCATCCAACCTACAGAACAGATGTTATCTGCTGAGCAGCCAGATCCAAGTGAACTTTCTATTTGAGGCTGAAGTGAAAATGTATTATGTGTTACTAACATTATTCAGCTCTTGGAACGAAGACTACATGTCCAAAGGGGTAATGGTAATTGCCCAAAGGAGTTAATGGTCCAAGGGGGTTAATGGTAATTTTATAACGTCATAAAAAAAGGATAGAGGTACTAATTTGGACTAGATGACCTTCAAAAGTCCCTTCCAACTCAAACGATTCTATGTTTCAGGCCCAGGGCTCCAGCATGGCCAGGAGGAACACTCCCCACATGGGCCTGCCTTGAGGCACTGTTACATCTTTGCTTTGGGAGGGCAGATGCACACCCACACCCCAAATCCAGAAGGTACCCTCACAGAGGGAACGTGCCCCGGAATAGCCACAGCGGGCCACGACGAACGACGTTTCCCCACATGCAGTCCAGCCCCATACAGCTCCCTCAGCCTACGGCCGGAGAGAACTACACTACCCAGCAGGCTCTGCGCGGGAGCACCGTGCTCCGCCCCCGCCTCTCAGCGTTAAGCATCCTGGGAGTAGTAGTCTGTCACCCTCTACCCCTTCGGGAAGTTTGAACTGAAAAAGTTTCCTCGCCCTTTCCGGGTACCTCGGCTCTCCTCGGCGGGTGTGCGCGGTTTCCATGGCTACGGCCTCGCAGCCAATAGGGAGACGGTTTCTAGGCGTGGAGGGCGGGGTGAGGCGAGGGACGGTCCAATGAGAGGCGGCGTTGTTGGGAGGCGCGCTGGCAGCGGGTACGGAGAGTCTCCTTGGGGCCGTCCCTGGCTGCGGCCTGGTAGCGCCGGGCGAAGATGGGCGCCAGCGGCAGCACTCGGCGTGTCACCTTCGAGGCGGACGAGAATGAGAACATCACAGTGGTGAAGGGCGTGCGGGTGAGAGCGGGGCTCCCCCGGGCCTGGGTATCTTCTCCGGGACGGATTCTTTTCCGTTCTCTGAGGGGCACGTGGGGCCTGGCTTGCCCGGCGCTGCCCCTGCGCCTCTCTCGTCTTTCTTCCCGTTTTGTGCCGCTGCGCTGCCGTCAGTCTCCTGTTCCCTTCTCTCCTTGGCTTTTGCCCGTTTCCTGCCCCTACTCCTTATTATCTTACTGTGATTGTTTTGCTCTCCTTTTCTCCTTCGGCGAGAAGCTTGCTGTGACTGGGCAGCTGGCCCCTCGGCCTGGTTTTCAAGGGCAGGCAGCAGCATGGTTGTAGGAGGGATGTGTGACTGGAAGAACTTGTTCTGTTCACTCCCTGGCTTCCACGTCTCAGAGCTGCTCATGTTCCCACGTTCTCTTACAAGCTATGTGAGCCAGCAGTGTGCTCCTGCAGCCCAGAAGGCCAACAGTATCCTGGGCTGCATCAGCAGAGGCCCCTCCTGCGTGGCAGCAGGGAGGGAGGTGATTGTCCGTCTCTCCTTGTGAGGCCTCCTCTTGAGTACTGTGTCCAGGTCTGGGGCCCCCAGTACAGGAAAGATGTGGAACTGTTGTAGTGGGTCCAGAGGAGGACACGAGGATGATCGGAGGGTTGGAGCACCTCTCCTATGAAGACAAGCTGAGAGAGCTGGGCTTGTTTAGCCTGGAGAAGAGAAGGCTCTGGGGAGACTTCACTGCAGCTTTCCAGTATTTGAAGGGAGTTTATAAACAAGTGGGAAATCAACTTTTTACAGAGATAGTGATGGGACAAAGGGGAATGGTTTTAAACTAAAAGAGGGGAGATTGAGCGTAGATGTCAGGGAGAGATTTTCCACTGAGAGGATGGTGAGGTGGTGGTACGGGCTGCCTGGGGAAGTTGTGGATGCACCATCTCTGGAGTTGTTTAAGGCCAGGTTGGATGTGGCCCTGGGCTGCCTGATCTGGTGGGTGGCAACCAGCCCATGGCAGGGGTTGGAGCTTGATGAACTTTGAGGTCCCTTCTAACCCAAGCCATTCTGTGATTCCATGATTCTGTGTATTGAATTTTCAGTTCACTCTACAGAAGCATCACGTTCTTTCCCAGTTTGTGGCATGCTGTTGCCTGTGACATAGCAGAGGATAGCTTGTGGCATAAGACACTGCAAAATCTTGCAGCACAGAAATTTGTCAACAGAAGATGCTGCAGTTCATAGCAGGAATGATAAGGTGTCTTTTATCCCTACTGATAGGGAGGAGTGTTACACAATGAAGGATGATAGTAACTCCTGCTTCTTTTGTGTGTCACACTAATATTTCCCTGTGCTGGGTGTGTAATGGTCTTGGTCAAGTAGGTGACTGTTAAATTACTGTCACTGTTACGTTACAACAGAGTTCATCCTCTTCGTAACATTTGATTCCTGTGCATGGTGAGCATTTGTTACTTTATTGTTGGCTCCAGCTGCTTCAATACTAGGAAGTGCTATTGAATTTTCTGTGAAGTATCGTATTGAAACTTCTGTAAGGTATCCTGTATCTTGAAATACTGGCAATAAGAACTGAATGGTATCACCGGTAATAGGGAGATATAGATTCATTAAATAATGTTAATTAGTGGGGCATTTGTAAGTGGGTCTGTTTATATACATAAGACTGTGTTGAGAGATTTGATATTAAGGCAAGAAATCTTATGATGGAGGAATTTTACCTTTTCTGTTGCATGTTAGAGTTCAGATTTTAGCAAAACCTCTCTAACATAGATTTCTGCCAGTGAGACATTATGATGTAAAGAACTCTCTAATGAAAAATAGTTTTTATGGGTTGTCAGAACACGTTCATGGAGTTGGTGTTCAAGGAAAGTTCTAAGTTGAAAAATAAGAACTTTTGTGATACTGTTTTCTCTGTTAGATGTAGGTTGCTCCAAAAGTAATGCCTTCTTTTTATTTCCCTCGAGACTACAACAGGTACGAAGAGCACAATAGCACTATTAAATAGAGCAGCATATCAGCTGCAAAACACTGTTTTTCAGCCTGGTCATGCTGTTGTCTAAAAAATCTGCACCAGTAGAAGTGACCTGCTCTTGCCACTGCTGAAAGGCATCACCCACCACCTCACTGTGCTCACATCTTCTGTTTGGTCTCCATAAACAGTCAACAAGTGTTGATGAATGTCAATGGGTGCATTTTTTTCCACGTGGAGGTGTTCATTTCCACCTCTTTGCTTCATACACACTTCTGTGTCAGATGCCACTTAGTCAGGTTGCCTCTCTTCTGCCATCTGTTGCACAGCAACAAAGTGTAATGGAATATTGGTGGGAAAGTTCAACCTCTGCTACCATACCGCCAGCATCTACCTCTGACATCGTAGACCAATGGGCATTACTTCCAGGGCAGCCCTTGTGTTTTTCCATGGAGTACAGTAGATCTGATATTGGGCACTCTCTTACTCTCAGTTTGATTCCATGTAATTTGTGACAATGCTTTTGGGTATGCACGTGTCAGCAGGAGGATGAACTTTGTTCTTCTTCTGATTCTTTGTACTCACAGATAAGCGTTCACCCCACAAAGAAGGGGAAAGATGGTTGAAATAGTTTATTTTGTATTATTGATAACATTTTAGCTGTTCTTGTGTCTTATTTTGAAGCTTTATCCTATTTTTTTAAAAAGTTGTACTTCATTTTTGTGGGGGGAGGGGGTAATGGAGATGAAGAAAGAGATGCAGTCTGACTGATGGGGTTGGGGGTTATATTTTTCAGCTCTCTGATAGTGTCATTGATCGTATGAAGGAACCTTCTTCGCCCGGTGGAAGACCTCAATCTCAGCGCCGATCACCTGGTGCAGGTATGCATTTATTTTCTGTGTTTTAGTGGAAAAGCAATGGAATGTATCGTTCAGATTATTGTAATGAACTCACTGCCATTTCATTGATCTCAGTTTTTTTTCTGACATTAACTTCTTTGCGTTTGAGGGAAGAAGCAGTTGATAGGCTTTTAAATGAGTTAGATTACTCTTCATTTTCTTTCAACTAACAGTAAAACTTAAAATACAACTGTTCTGTAGACTTGTTTTTCTAAGTTATTATCTGTTGGTAAAGACTCGTGTTTTTTTTTTTAATGGAAGAAAGCATATATTGAAGTATACATTGAGTTCTGAAGTGAAAACTCTTGTGTAGTTAATCAACGTTGAATTTTTCTTATAGTGAGTTGTGGTTGAAATACACTTAAGCAAATGATAAAGGAATGATATGTTATTTCCCTATTGTGGAAGAGCAAAAATGAGTTGTGTACAGTTTATACAGATTGATGTCTGAAAATGATGGCTTTCTTAACATTTTATATTTCATTATTGCGGTCTGTTCAGCTGCATGCATTCTAATTTAAAATAGTTCAGCACAGTGAACATGACGTAACTACTGAAGGAGTGAAAATGAATGGCAGAGATTAGAGCTTGTGATTTATGTTTGTTGACTATGTGGAACCTTTAAGGTTCAAGGAAGGCTTCTTACCAGTTCTCTAGAAATATTCATGATATCAGTATTCCTAAGGGGCCTTCTGCCTTGCTATTTACAAAACAAAACCCCAAAATCTCACCTCCTGAAAAAGAAGTGTGTCAGAGGTGCACCTTGTAGCAAGACTTGAATGAATATCATCTTTCTTTCATCTGAAGCATAGAAAGTTGGTTTCCTGTTGCTTAACTGAAGATATTTGTGGGGTAGGTGGCTTTATCATAGCTGGGTTCTCTCTGCAGTCAACAGAAAGAAAAAAATAATTTTGGAGACAATTCATGTATTTTATTTGAAAAGTCTACTTTAGAATGAGACAAACTGCCCTCTAGGAATACCAGGTTGAAGAGTTCAGGTGTCAGGGTCCATGGGCTTCGGGTGAACCTACCCCAGAATGTTTTATAAGTAATGGTGCTCCCAAATGTTGCTGCTCTAGAGATTGTTTTTCAGCTTTATAAGTGATAGAAATGCAACATATTGAAGACTGATAAAATATCAGTGCTGAAAAAGGCTTAAGTTTTCACCTGACTCTTGAAATGTAGATTGTCCAATAGAATTTGTTAGAATTCAGTGCTTGTGTAAATGAGGTTTAGATGGAATAGGATTGTAGTTTTGTGCCCAGACTGCCAGTTTGTCCATCTTCTCTTGTTTGAATAGCGTCCATCTGATGATGTTAATGTGTTTTACTGCAATGGAGAAATTATTCTAAGAAAACGATTCATGTGAAATAATAATATTTGCGCATCCTAGCTGCTTTCACTGCGGTTCTTGTTGCTTTTCATCCTTAAACATGAGTTATGGAAATAGCCTTGTGAATAAGAAACTGTGGTCACCAGAGATGAAGGCTGGAATGCATCAGAAATTCTTTACTAATTCACAGTTTACACATAGCTCAGTCTTCTGTTTCTCTTTGTGTGTAGAAAATAATGCTTTTTTTTTTTTTTTCTTTCTTTATTGAAAGACTTAATGAATCGCTCAACCCTTTGCATGCCTGGGAGATGTCACTCGTATTTTTGCTTTAAGAGCTAGTAATTTAGGTGAAGTGCTTGTATTTACACAGTATAATCAAGGTTATACCTCTGTTGCTCCAATGATTTGTATTTAAGAAGATTAAATTGTACTTAAGTACATGTTGCCATACCATTTATTCCTCTGTCGCTGAATCATTTTTGATGAAGAATTACAAACTATTGAATTTCTTGGATGCTGTAAGAACAGTCAAGCTATTTATTTTGTAGCTACATCTTAACTTGTCAGGGTCTGCACTTGTCTGATAAGGTGTCATTATAAGAAGGACACTTGTATCGGAGCTAGTGCTCTGGTGACTTAGTGTTGAACTGCTCTGATGGCTATGGGGGCTGGATCCCAAATCTGGAGATGTTCCTTGTGCTGTGATGCAGTTGTGCTTGGTATCGGTTTCTTCGTTAACCCTCTTGCACTGATGATAAGAGAAGTGTCTCCAATGGCTCCTCCTCTCCTGTATATGAATCTGGTTATAGTGACTTGTTTTTCCATCTGGGTGGATCACTCACAGCTTCTGAAGAGAGTTTTTAAAGAGTGGTGTTGTTGAAGGCTGGTTCTGGCTTCTGGATTCCCAGCTGGCCATCTTCAGAACTTGGCAGTTTCTTAGCCTACATTTCTGTCATAATATATTCTAGATAAATAACACTTATTTCTCCCTATAGAATTTTTTAGTTTATGTAGACAATAGAAACAATCCTTTCCTTAACTCAAGTCTTCGATAGCTTTTGGTTGAGGAATAATTGATTGGATTATGTGTAAAAGTGTGTATCTTGTTGCTTGCTGGTATATGATGTATTTATTGACTTCAGTTTCGGGTGGGAAAATGAAATTGCATACATTTACAATGAAACCTGACATCTAAATACTGCATCTTAAAGCATCCGAGCTTGCTTGGATCATTTTATGACTGTTGAGTAATATTGAATGCACTAAAATATTTAACAAGAGTAAAATCTTTAAAGTATGTCTGTAATTCCTAAAGCAATATTGATGAAAAGTAATTTGGTCAGATGAGAGCTTTTTTTTTTTTTTTTCCTGGATTCATTATACCTAAAGCTTCAGTTGGAACAGACGAAGGGAATGGTTTAATTCGTTTTAGTACAGTGGATATCTGGAAAGCTAATAGTCTATTATGAGTGAGTAAAAAAAGTGATTAAATTATCAAGCTTGTGCATCTCAGCTTTTTTTGTTGTTGTTGTCTTTACAGAAGCAAATTACTCTGTGGATACAGAGGATTGTTTTATTTGTTTATTTTTAATTGTAATATTTGCTGTTGTTACCATGCTGTCCTCATGAAACGACATAAAGGACGCGTGTCACCATGTTATGTATTGTGTAGGTGTGTGATAAGGTTGGTACTACTGCTGCCTCCTCAGAAGTTGGATTAGATCTGGAATGTTTTCTGTGGAGAAAAATGTATTTCACAACCTTGTTCATTTGTATGGAATGACATCTTTTCACTGTGTACTCTGTTGCGTTGGTGTCCGTATCTTTCGGTGAAGTTTCAGGAGCCCATGGTATCTCAGTTCAGTCAGAAACACGCATAAAAGTATTGCTGAGATGGATGGGAATGTGTGTTTGAAGAATTAGATTCTAGGTGAAGATGCAACTGGAATTTAACTAAACTTCAGTAGAACAAACTTCAGCTTCCTCAAACTTGTTAGTAGGATCCCATGGGAGGCAACTCTGAGGAGTAAGCTCAGAAAAGCTGTCAGATCTTTAAGGACAACCTCTTCCTAGTGCAAGAGCAGCCCGTTCTAGTACTCAAGGGAATGAACTGATTTACCCTGAGAGTGGTCTTGTTAAACAGGGAACTCATGACAGAACTCCAGTGTAAAAATGTGTTCAGAGGAGATGTAGTCAGTCTCTGCTACTAAAAAGGTAGGATCTGTCTATGAGGTAAGGACAGTAAGTGTCACTTACTTTGACCTTAGCAAGACTTTCAATGCTCTTACAATATTACTGTGTCCATATTAGGACATTAGAGTATGGATGGCCAAAAGACAGGCTGGATTAAAAAACTTTGATGGTGTCACCGGTTTATGGGCCGATTCGGCCCGGTTCCGTGACTAATGGGCGGGGGGCCCACGGACCCACGCCCCAAGAAGGGGGAAGGGGAAAGGGAGAGGGTAGGGAGACAAAACAGCGGCAGCGATCTGAGGAGGAAAACTAATTTACTAAATAAGATATTAGAA
>JANHGO010000069.1:3296408-3329764 GCA_024606505.1 Aquila spilogaster
CAACTCTCTCAGCCTGTCCTCATAGGAGAGGTGCTCCAGCCCCCTGATCATCTTTGTGGCCCTCCTCTGGACCCACTCAAGCAGGCCTGTGTCTGTCTTATGTTGGGGGTCCCAGAGCTAAAGGCAGTACTACAGGTGGGGTCTCACCAGAGCGGAGTAGAGGGGAAGAATCCCCTCCCTCAACCTGCTGGTCATGCTGCGTTGGATGCAGCCCAGGATACGGCTGCCTTTCATTCATTGGCTTTTCATGTAGAGAAACATTCATTTTAAGTTGGTTTATTATATCTTAATAAGAACCTGATTAAGCAAATCATTTAAGCATACGCTTTGCTTTAAGCATGTTGCTAGATCTGTTGATGTAGGAAATGGCATGACCAGCAAATGCAAGTGGTCCTTTTCAAGGTTATGTCAAAGAAAGGGGCAATCAAAGTTCTTTTCCACTTTAATTCCCATAACTTTTGTTAATGGACTTTTTCTACTTTAAGATCATCATGGAAGGGCCAATATGTGACCACTGTTCCCTCTCTGTTAGACTGAGTCAAACTTAGCAATGGATCAGAGATACTCTACTGGCAGCAGCTCATGCTGAATGCTCTGGCCTCTGGTGGAAGGAATAATACTTGACAGAAATTGGTGTGACAGGTTGCTTTGAGGCATGTGAGGCTCAGCCAGCTTGCATTTCTGGAAATCACAGTTTCAGCATAGACTGGCTGAAGTGTTTAACGCAAGCAATGAGGTAGTATAGTTCCCCTAATTACACCCTGTTGTTTCCATAGGATGCCCTCAATCATAACTGAACAGATACCTGACCTTTCAAAGCAGTACGAGAGTCTGTTCCTTGTGTTGATCTTCCATGTGCCCATGATATGCTGATTAGTTCATGATTATGAAGTCCTAGGGAACTACATGTACAGCTTTTTTAACACCAACAGAAGTCATTAGATAATCTACTTTGACCTTCTGCCATGAAGTTTCATTCACTTATCAATAACTTCTGCCTGTCTGAAGAAGACCCTGCATTGGCACCCAGGCAGGAGACAGAGGATTTACCTGTTCTTTTGGGTTTGTCCCAATGCCTTGCTGATCTGTCTTGTCCTGGGTTTGGCTGGGACAGAGTTAATTTTCTTTCTAGTAGCTGGTATAGTGCTATGTCTTGGATTCAGTATGAGAAGAATGTTGACAACACACTGATGTTTTCAGTTGTTGCTAAGTAATGTTTAGTCTAAAGTCAAGGATTTTTCAGCTTCTCCTGCCCAGCCAGCAAGAAGGCTGGAGGGGCACAAGAAGTTGGGAGGGGACATAGCCAGGACAGCTGACCCAAACTGGCCAAAGGGGTATTCCATACCATGTGACATCGTGCCCAGTATATAAACTGGGGGGGAGGTGGCCGGGGTGGGGGCAGATCACTGCTTTGGAACTAACTGGGCATCGGTCAGCCAGTGGTGAGCAATTGCATTGTGCATCACTTGTTTTGTGTATTCCTATTATTATTATTATTATTATCATCATCATCTTCCTTTTCTGTCCTATTAAATTGTTTTTTTCTCAACCCACGAGTTTTACTTTTTTTTTTTTTTTTCAATTCTCTCCCCCATCCCACTGAGTGGGGGGAGTGAGTGTGCGCTGTATGGTGCTTAGTTAAACCCCGACACTTGTAAATTGAATTTCTCTTCTTTTAACACCCATCCTCTGTTATGCCTTCTTCTATTAGACTGAAAAGCTCCAATATTTTCTCTTTGTGAAAGTGCTTAAGCACTATAATCAAATAACCCATCAGTCGTCTTTTTGTCAAGACAGAAACACTGAACTCTCTGACTCGCTGTCAAGCTTTATTTTAACCACTGAATCATTTCCTGGGCTCTTGTTTGCACTGCACCTACCTCTAGAATACTTTTACATTTTTGGGGCAGAATGCCATTACTGGTGTCACTCATGCTGTATTCAGAGGTAAATTCACCTCCTTAAATTAGTTGCTATTCTCCTGAATTGTTTAATCTCCTGTTTAATTATTATGGCACTTTAGCAACTTAGCTGACAGCCTTTTTGAAAATTTACTGTTGGAAAAGCAAACAGTGCAAATGGAATACCCTGGATGGCAAATAGAGGACTTTTCCCCATTGATTCCCACAGACTATGTCTTGTTTAAAGCTACTATAATGAGATAAAAAAATACAGGCACATTTCAATTAAAGAACTATGATCTCCCTGGGGAAAACTCTTCAAGAAAATCATGTAAAGAAACAATCTGACTGCTACTCCGTTTTGGTTTTGCATACTTGAAATTAAGTTCTCTTGAAGAATAAAGTATTTTTTGCTTTAGGCAATTTGTAGCAAAGTGATGTTGATCCTTTTTCCTCCAATAAAGCTTAGGCCATTGGATTTAACCAAAGGTTTACCCTTCTCCCAAAGATCAACCATAAGATTGAGGCTAGTTCACTTGGCATGAATTTCCCTGTGGAAATGACCATAGGAAGGGTTTCAATGAAGTGAATATCCAGGGTTGCAAAGTATTGCTTTTTCTTTTGAATAGCAAGCTAGCAGTAATGATCTTCCAACTCTGAAGAGTTTTGCATGCATCCTACACCATTTTTATATTGCATCCTACACCTTTTTTAAGCTTCCTACTTAGCTTATGAGAATGTTGTTTCACGCTATGTTAGACAACACATTGGACAAGCTGGACAAGCTGTATTACAGTAAGAAAAATAGTCCCTTTTAGTAACAGTGGAAGTGATGTCCCAACATGTGATGTCCCAACATCGTGTATACTGGAGGGACTGGGGATGGGATTCAGGACAATAGCAGCGTGGAAGTAGAGGGATCTCCCCATCTTACTAATATGTAAAGAGATGGAGCACAGTAGTGAAACTTCCATTACAGAAGGGTGAAGACTGTTAGTATTTGTACCCAAGCACCCTGAATTTTTTCTCACCCCCTTTGCTATCTTGCTGGGGGACAGTAAAAGACTGCCCCACCCTGTATGACCTCTGAGTTTTTCTCTACATCATTCCTCAAGGAGATCCCAGCTTGCATATTAGAAAAGTAGTTTCTGTTCCAATATTTCCCCTCCCTTCTTCCTCTCTTGTGCCTTTTTCATGCTGGCCAGACCACCTCCAGGCTGAGGCTGAGCTCCTCAGCAATAAAGGGTTTACATGTCACTTGGGATTTGGCCTCTTAGCTGTCCAGAGAAGCAGGCTCCAGGTCCCCATGGACAGCCTATCCCTCCAAGTCTAGACTCTTGCATCTTTCTGTGAAGCTCACCGCAACCATTCTGTTGTTTCCCATTTGCCCACTCTGACCACTGTGCAGACCGTGACTGGTCTTCCTAGGTGCTGGGGAAGCACAAATAATAAACAGAAGTATCAGGTAATAGTTTTTCAGAGAGGAATTGTACATTTCAGCCCCCAAAAAGTTGAGGGGAGGAGGGAGGTGTCTAATGATGCGGTTGAAGAAGTGAATAGCATCAACTGAGATTACTTCAAACCTCTCTCTCTCTTCAGACAGAGCAGAAAGGATAGATAATGATTAAAAAACCGCTTCTGAAAATGCAGCTCCCAGCCCTTGTGACTCAGGCACCAGCGGAGCGAGGCCAGAGAGACTATCAATGCTAAGTCCCCGAGTCCTTGATGCTCTCTGCAGGAGGCACTTGAATGTGTCCAAGATGATGCTACAGCCCAGCCAAGTTTTCTGATGAATAACTCCGTAGGGGGCAGAGGCCTGTTGAAGGTCATGAAACATATCTGCTGACATTGATGTTAAATACTAAATCCTTTTGCTTTTGTACTGAAGCAGCTGGAACCTCTCTATGTGCTGCAATCCCTGCCACTCGTGTATTTACGAAGGCAACTGCAATGAAGCCAGGCACAGAAGACCACCCCTGACAGGCAA
Source organism: Aquila spilogaster (assembly GCA_024606505.1). Classification (NCBI taxonomy): domain Eukaryota; kingdom Metazoa; phylum Chordata; class Aves; order Accipitriformes; family Accipitridae; genus Aquila; species Aquila spilogaster. Next base: position 3,300,297 of record JANHGO010000069.1, read on the forward strand.
CCCCCTGTCTTCAATGATCACCTGAATCCATGGATCTCTTTGTGGCATCCAGTACAATCTGTGTGACGCTCTGCTGTAAACCTCTACTAAGCAATTCATTTTTGCAGTCCCTTAGACCATTACTGTGTCTTAAAGAGACAAGTTCTGGAAAAACATGCAATACACAAAGTGAAACAAAAAGCTTCCTTCTTTGCTCTGTATTACCAGAAGCATCTTAATTTGTTAAAACCAGATAAAACTGAATTTTCATTCTTTGTTTTCCACAGGCGTTCAGAAACTGAAGTGAGGTGAGGTTCTGCCCTATGCTGTGCCAGATTTGAAGACTGTTCTGTATGTCCAAACATGTTTGTTTCTTCCAAGTATTTTTGCTAGTCTAATTTTTCATCCTGTGAGCTTGTCATATTTATACTATCACCTACTAAACACGATTTTTGCCACCAGTAGCAGAATACCATGTGCACTGCACTGACCTGACACCACAAGGTCTCAGGACGTCTCTGGGCTTGCCGTGCCCCGAGCCGGGTGTCCCTGTGGTCACAAGTGTCCCATGGCCAAGGACTCGTGCCCGACCTGCCTGAGCTCAGCGCTGGGGACACCCGGCATGGCCAAGGGCTGCCGCCCCGGGCAGGCACTGCCCAGCAAACACCAGATCTTTGTGTGCCGGGACTGGGCGCTGGGCAGCTCTGCCGCTGGCGCTGGGGACCGGGGAGAAGGGAGCGGGTGATGGGGAGATGTGGGATGAAGATACCCCTGGGGTGACCCGAGAGTGAGGAGGAACAGACTCCACCATGGACAATGGACATCAACCCATGCCAGGGAAGAGCTCAGCGTGGTGATGACTTGTAACCTTCTCCATCATTGTGCTTGAGGGAGACTGGTCCTGTCACCCCTGGGATGCAGAGAGATACTGGCAGGGTGAGCATCACACCAGAGATAAGGGGTAGAGTCTAGGAAGGGGTTTTTGTATAAAAAATTAAATTGCATTACTGATGAGACTTTAAAACTATTAATGAGTTTGGACTACTAGACTGTTGCAATCTTATCCAGGCTAACAATAAATTCTTAGGTCTACTCATGAGGTGTGTTCTTCTATTGCGCAGAACATGAATTTCAGTGTAACAGCACCCTGAGCCTGTCATTAGCACTGCCAGGTGATCAGGTTTTTCCTCAGAGTTGTCTTCACAGAAAGCATCATGAATGCAGGCTTGCTGAGAGCATTGCTGCAAGCACCTGAGCTGTCAGGGGGGAGTGAGCCTGATTTCTTCAGCGTAGACACTTGCTTGACTAACTACATTAGCAGTGAAGGGCTGTTAGACCACTTAATTTTAGGCACATAACTGAGATGTCTTCTTTAGCACTGCAGTTACCCTGGGTTGCCTCTGTAATTGATGACAAGTCATCTCTAAAGGTAGTTCAGCTTTTGGGTGCCTGAATGAAGCTTAATTTGAGTTTAAGACTAGAGGACCAGCCTCTAGAGGGAGATGTGAGCTGCGCTCGGGCCACGACATGGGCTTTCTCTGCAACAAACATCATTCAAAACACGGAGCCTCCAGCCAGTTATAGTGTGACTTTTGTAATGCTCCCACACACCGATCTCCTGCGAAGTCTGAACACCAGCATTCTTCTGTCTTCTTTACCAGAGACACCTCGCGCTTGGCTAGAAGAGTAATTCTGTCAGCTAAAAGCAGTTGTCATAAACCGGGTGAACCACTTAAGAGAGAGACCACAGGCTTTGTACTGTGTGCCTCTTGTTGAAATAACTTGAAAAACCCATTTGTACAAGATATAGCAGACACTTTGAAATGTTCTCAGATGCTCTCCAATAGGAAAAGATATTTACGTGGCCCATAAAACTGAGAATATAGCCTAGGTATAGAAACCCTTTCATGTGACTCATCCGACCAGCCACAGTGGAAAGAATAAATGCAGAGAGCAGCCTGGAAGCAAACCGTAGCCTCACAACTGCACTGTCAAGGTGTGAGTTCAGCTCCCTCTACAAAACACCCAGCTGTGTCTGGAGTGCAGATGTTCCCCCATAACAAACATTCTAATCATCAGTTCTACAAATGATAATTTGATTTTTTTTTTTTCACCAGAGTGTTGGGTTCCCTTTAGCAGTACACCTGTGATGTGCTAGAGAGCAAGGGAAAGAAGGGAAATACTCTTAGCTTATCTCTCTATTGGCTCCTGCTCTTGCTCTTAGGCAGACTCCAGCTGAGAAACTCCTAAGGTGGCACAGACCAAGCCTGAATTCTTGCCAATATTCAATAATAGTCTTTACATGCATAAATGTTTTCAAGGTAGAACCACTACTGGAATGAGTTTTCCTGGCATGGATTCAAGGCGAACCCTTTCCACGGTCCGCAGGAGACTGCGTCTCCTCCTCGGTTTGGGACTTTACCTTTTTCTTTTGGTGTGTCAGTGCTTAGCACCATGACACTTCTGGTTTTCAGCTTTGTACATCAGTGTATACAGAATGCCAAGAAAATATTTTTGCTGTGCCTTTGTGCTTGCAGGCCTTTTAGCAGTGCTTGGAAATTTCAGAATTATTCACACCGTCATTGCTTGGAATTGATCAAATCAGGTGCTTCTTTTTTAGTCATTCAATCAGTAAAGAAGGCTGAGTTCATCAGCTGAACAGACAACCCAGATAAGGCAGGTTTGGGAAAGAATTTTTATTGTTCCAAAGATTTAGTAGTCAGACATTATAGACTTGAGTAAATTCTAATTGTGTTTCTAACTCTACATTTAATAAATGGACCATGGAGAAGGAAAAAAAAAAAAAAAGGGCTGTGAGCAGTGGGAAGAAAAACAGGAAATGAGACCATGAATCAAATCTGGTCTTGGAGATGACAGTCAGGCTGGCTACAAATTCTGCAGCTCACTTGCTACTGATGGGAACCACACCAGTCAGATAAAAGTATATCAACATAAATAATCACATATTAATATGACATAATATTAATATATTACACTTTGAAGCCTGTATGTAAATCTGGGGGTCCTGAACTGCATGATACACATTAAATAAATAAGCTCTGCAACAGCTTCCTCTGGCTAGTGCTGCAAGGGGCGGAATCCAGGCTGCCCTCTGTGGAAAGTGCAGGGATCTCTGGGGTGTTATATGTCGTCATAATCCAATGTACAGTGCAGAGTAGCCAACAGAGAAATAAAGACTAATAAAGTATCCCAGGTACTCTAGAACTGATCTTGAGGAAGCGGTGGTGGTCTGCAGATAGCACCCATCACATGGAGCTGTCTCAGACACCAACTAGAAATCCAGCCTCATTCCTGCAATGAATATGATGAGTTAAACTCACTTTTTTTTTTTTCCCCTCAGAAAAAGAAGAATAATTCATCAGTATTCATTGATCAGGTTGTTAACCTTGACAACTTGGGAAACCAAACCATGCAGATATGACTCTCCCTGTGATATCAGCTGGTAACTGTTGCCGATAGGATGCTACTGAGTATGTGGCAAAATTCAGGCATGCTCTTGACTTGAACTAATGAGAATAAACACAGACTGTGAAAAGCAAAACAATGATTGAAGCATCGATTCTGAGATAAGCCATGAACCTTCAGCTTCTGCAGGAGCTGAATTGGGATTGAAAGGGAAGGTATTCAGCCCTATATATAACCAGGCCTTCAAATATGTTTGCAAAGCTCATTTAGAGGAATTTGACGGCTTAGCTTAATTTGCCCTGCAGTTATAACAGGTACTGAAGCTTGTGCCGATAGCACCAACAGAAGCAGGATTTGGCACACCTGGAATGTACTGAAGATACATTGTTTACTCATGAAAACTCAGGGCAGAAGGGACTGTGGACTGTTACATCTAACAGGAAAGAGTAATTTCCAGATTTTGAGAACTTTCAGACCTTGCTATAATGGTCATTGCTGATAAGGAGGAACCTAGGTACTATCAAAGTCCTTCCATGCTGAACATTTCTAAGGAATAGATGACCATCAAGGGATAACCAGGTAAAGTCGTATGGTACAACATGCTCACCGTGGCAGTGACCGAGCAAGATGATCCTCCACAGAATAAAAACTCACAGCAGGTGTGCAATGAGCCTTTATATGTCACCTCACCTATCAAGTGTTTTCATGGCATTTTTTAAGTCTTGAGACAAGAGTCTGAAATTTAATAGTAACTTGTTCCTGGGCTCATTGGGATTTATTTGTTTGTGAATGTCTGGCAATGCTGTCCTTCACTACTCTTTGGCTATACTTTATAGTGAACAATTTGAGTATTAAGTGGTACAAGAAATATTTCTACCACAAAGGAATATGTCCGGTCAAGGACAAACAAGATTGGACAACAGCATTGCTTTTTAACAAAGGATCAAGCATTTATAATCTGGCCATAAAAAATGTGCGGGGTATATGGAAAAGCACACAGCACCACAAGAAGTGAATGTTTTTAACCTAATAAGATACTGCTTGTTTTTCAGATACACAATGAAATACCTGAAGTTTACCGGTTTGAGATGGATTTTCTGCTTACACAAGTCAGAAATGGGTTCAGATCAAACAAGAATCAGAAGCAGTTAATAGGTTTGTATTGATTGCTACATTTTTATTTGTCATTCTGCTCTTGCATTATCTTTTTTCTTGGTAGAAATGTGTTCTCTAGTAACCACTGAAGAGAGCTGATACAGAAGACCAATGTCCCGCTGCTTTGGCACTGAATGACCTTGGGCATGTCACTTCATCATCTGTATCTTTGAAGAGTTTTACTCTGGCTGGAGTGGGATGCAGGTATTGGAGGTAACACACATATCAAAAGCGCCTGGCTTGGCTGCCCAGAACTCCTGTAGACTGATTAACACTACTGAGTAGTAACAAATTATTCTATGCTGAGCTCTGTTTTGATGTTTTGATTACTGCTGCTGCCTGCACTAGTTAGTTTAAACTAGGTTGGGTTTTTCTATGCCACATACATAGCAGTCAACCCTACTGATAGACACTACTCTTAAAGTAAGCGTGTTAGTTACGAGAACATACAAATTGTTGGAAGTTATACACAGAACAACTTATTTTTCTATTTGCGAATTGCTTGTGAGAGTTGTGAACTAGACATGACTTTATTTGCCAGTTGTTAACAAATGATTTTTGGACTGCAAATTTGTTGTAGCCATTTCTAACATTAATTTCTAATATTTTTTTCATCTAGCAATGTCCTTGAAAGAGCTCTCAAATAGGTTTGACAGTCCACAGAGAAAAGCTTCTGACATATAGATAGTTCTGGCCTGCAGCAGACAGTCTTTCATTTCCACCTATTATAGGGGAGCCATAAATTCTGGAGTACCTCAGTCCTGCTCTTTCTACAGTGAGTGAACCTTACAGACACATCAAAATGACCCAAAGCAATTTTGAGATGTAGTTCTGCCCATTTGTTCTTTTTCCCCCTCCTGAAATCTATGCATATGTTACAGTGTTCTGTAATTTCAAGTCATACAAAACAATCATAAAAACCCCTGGTAGAAAATAGCCGTTGTTAAAACCTTAATTCCTAAATATAAATATTTCTGTTCAGTGAGACAAGAGTATTTTCTCAGAACTCTCCCAAAAGAGGACAAATATATTAGAAGAGCTGCTTCTGGTTGGGAGATGGGCATTTCCACGACAGTTACATCACTAACTGAATAAATAAAATTTGACCCCCTAAAAACATTGCCAGTGCAGAAAAAAAGAAAATTCAATACCCTCAGTTTGTTGGTGCTCACATAGTATCAAGACAGATAGAGGCACAGTCCATTTATTCCCTTAAAAACATACAGTTACCAGGATGTTGAATTCTGAATAGTGCCCCCTCATATAAACTGGTTTAACATCTATAAAAACAGGCATAAACATCACGTCACATATCTCAAGAGAACAGCTCATATGTCCTTGATATATTTTCAAGCAATTTTTATTTGGTAGTAAAGTGGCTATCAGCCAATGCTTCAGCAATATCTTAAGCCCCAAGGAAGGCACATACTGCTGAAATGTTGGCTGACAGACACTTTACATCCAAATAAAAATTGCTTGAAAATATATCAAGGACACGCGAGCAGTTCTGTTGATGCAACCAACACGATGTTTGCATCGATTCAGAGAAATGAAATGCGTCAGTTGACACAGGCTGCAATAATCCATTGTGATCATTGTGTAAACACTTTGGGACAAATTTCTTGCAAGGGGAGTGGAGGGCTTCAGTGTCACTTTGGTACGTATAGGCTACCCTTCCCTGAGCCAAGCAGATGAAGGGCTTGGAAGGGGGAAAAAGAAAAGATGAAGTTTCCCAAATATCATGGTTATTATTATTTATATGTTGCCAGTGTCAAGAAGAGCCAGCAGGAGGCTGGGGACTTCATTAGGTAAAACAAGTGAAGAGGCCAGATGGTAGGAGAGACAAAATAATGTGTACTCTCATATTCCAGCTTTGTAAAGGTACTTGTTGCCTCATACTTAGGATAAGGAAATTCAAAGGTGTGTCTGACACCACTGGCATTCAGAATGCAATACTTTTTCTGCTATTGTACACTAAAGAGCACCTTTTTCTCCTTTCAGACGTCTTCCCAGCACGCACCTCTACAATTCTGGACATCAAGATAGGCCATGGGATCTACAGGGGGGGATTTGAGTCACAGAACAGCCAGATCCACATGCAGTTTATATTGTAGGCTGAAAAGAAAATGTGTTATGCGTTATTAACATTATTCATCTCTTGGAAAGAAAATTACATGCCCAAAGGGGCTACGCTAATGGTAATTTTATGCTGTTATGATGTGGAAAATGGGATGAGGCACCAGCTCAGGCCCAGAGCTCCGGCAGAAGCCTGCGGCTCTCACCCCACGCCGCCGCCATTAGCGAGGCCTCGCTGAGGGAGGGCAGGAGCACGCCGCCCCTCAGCCCCAGCGGGACAAGCAGAGATGGCGGGAAGGGGGGTGGTGGTGGTGGGGGGGGGGGATCCCGAAAGCCCCCTCAGAGCGGGGCCCTACCCCGGGAGAGCCGTGAGGGACCGACAGTTCCCCGCGCTCAGCGCGGCCCCGCAGCCACACCGCAGCCCCGTCATGGCGAGAACTACACTACCCAGCGGGCACTGCGCGGGAGCACGGCTCGCTCCCTCCCCGCCTCCTGGCGCTAAGCATCATGGGACTTGTAGTCTTTCACCCCCCACCCCACCCCGAAGTTTAAACCGAAAAAGTTTCCTCACCCTTTCCGGCTTCCTCGCCGCTCTTCAGCGGGGGGGTGTGTGCGCGGTTTCCATGGCTACGGCCCCGCAGCCAATAGGGAGCCGGTTTCTCCGCGCGGGGGGCGGGGTAGGGCGAGCGGCGGGCCAATGAGAGGCGGCCTTGTTGCGGGGCGCGCTGGCAGCGGTGGAGGGCGAGTCTCCTTGGGGCCCGTCCCTCGGTCGGCGGGCCTGGTGTGCGCCGGGCGAAGATGGGCGGCGGCGGGAGCAGCACCCGGCGCGTCACCTTCGAGGCAGACGAGAATGAGAACATCACGGTGGTGAAGGGCGTGCGGGTGAGAGCGGGGCTCCCCCGCGGCTGGGCTTCGCTTCTCGCCGGTAGCCAGCGGGACGCTCGGGGCCTGGCTCACCCTGGGCTGCCCACCCCCCCCTCAGCTCGGTCCTTCCCGGTCTCCTCTCTCGTCTTATTTTTTTTTTTTTATGTCTCCACGCTGCTGGCTCCTGTCCCTGCAGCTCCGTCTCCTCACGCCTGGCGGTTGCTCTCCTCCGTTTCCATCCCCTCTTCCCGCAGTGACCTCCGTCCCTTCCCTGCCTCCGGCTCCGCTTTCTCAGGCGGGTTTTGTGCTCCGGTGCACTCTGGTCCTGGCAAGAAGCACACACCGCGGGTGGGAAGCTGTCATGGGAGAGCCTTTTCCCCAGCCTGGTTACCACAGCTGTGGGAGAGATGTGTAACTAGCAGAGCTTGTTTTGTCTTTCCCTGACCTCTACATAGATAGGAGAGCTCCTCCCTTTCCCATATTTCGCTCTCTTTCGTGCCGTATATCCGACTTCCTGTGTACCTGCAGAAGCATTCCCATTTTTTTCCTACTTACGGCATGCTGTTGCCTAGAATATACCAGAAGATAGTTCGTGAGGCGAGACACTTTGAGAAATCTCGCAGCTTAGAAACGTTTCAATGAAAGACGCTGTCGTTCATATCAGGAAGGATAATAAGTTGTCTTTTATTTTGTATGACTGCTCCTAGGGAGGAGGAGTGTTGTGGAATGAACCACAGTAGTAACAGCTGCCTGTTTCAGCATACTAGTGTTTTCCACATTTAATGCTCTTGGGCAAACGGGTGACAGTAATGTAAGTGTTCACACCAGAGTTCATCTGCTCTGAAGCATGCTTAAATATTGGGAAGGACTACTGGAGTTTTTCTAAAATATCCTGGATCTTGAAATACTGGGAATAAAAACTGAATAATATCATGGGTACTAGGAAAACGTAGCTTCACTAAATGAATAATGTTAGTCAACAGAGCATCCAAAAGTGGGATATACATAACTGTTTACATATGTAGAACTAATTGTGTGAAGTTAAATTGAGAGTTTTGAGGACTGGGTTAAGAAATTTTATGCTGAAGGAATTTTACGCTTGCGTATTTGATTACAGATTTTAGCAAAGTCTTTGTAACACAGATTTCTGCCAGTCAGAGACGTCATGCTGTAGGTTTAGTAAAGAATTTGCTAATTAAAATTAATTGTCATGGGCAGTCAATACAGTGTGTTCATAGAGTTGGTGTTCAAGGAAACCAATAGAAAGTTGTAAGTTGGAAAACAAAAGCTTTCATGTTATTACTGCTTTACCTTCTGTTACTTTTTTTCCATGGGTTACAATAGATCTGAAACTGGACATTACTCTTACTCTGTTTGATTCTGCATAATTTGTGACGGTATTTTTGTGTGTGCATGTGTCAACGGTAGAATGAACTTAGTGGTTGACTACACTTGCTATGACCACTTGTGTTGCACAATTATTTTGAGGGCTTGATCGGGATGAAGTTCCTCCTGGGTTAAGGGCTCTACACCTGCACGGTGTGATATTTGACTGTCATCCAGATGACTGAGAAAAGCAAAAAGGCTGATTAATTACAAGCAATGTGTCAAAGGGTGTTGTGTCCTTTACTGTTCCCTGTATCTTATATTTTGTCATATCAGTTTCTTGTGTTCTGAGAGCGCCAAAAAAATCTTGTTCGGTCTAATTGTTTGCACTCAGAGATGAACTCCCCCACAAGTAAGGGGAAATTGAAGGTTTGTTTTGCATTGCGGATAGAATTTTAGCAGCTGTCATATCTTATTTTGGGGCTCTATGCTCTCTTTTTTTAAAGTTTTACTTAATTTTTGAGGTAAAGAGAGGGGTAATGGGGATAAAGGAGGAGATACAGTCTGACTCTGGGTTTGGGGTTGTTTTTTTCAGCTATCTGACAGTGTCATTGATCGTATGAAGGAACCTTCTTCACCCAGTGGAAGACAGCAGTCTCAGCACCGATCATCATCTGGGGCAGGTACGCCCATGTTTTTCTGTTTCCTAATGTGAGGAAGAAAATGAAATCTGCCTTTCAGAGCATCGTAATGAACTAATTGCCATTTCATAGAGGTGATTTTTTGACATTCACTTTTTTTCTCATCCCCTTTTGAAGAAGGAAGTAGTTTGTAGGCTTTTAGAGGAGTTAAATTACTCTTTGTTTTCTTCTGACTGACATGAAGGTGTAAACCACAACTTTTTATTAGACTTGGTTTTCTATGGTATTTCCTCTTGTTAAAGACTTTTTTTAAAAAAAAAACAAAAACAAAACCAACAGAAAAAGCAAATATCCATTCCAAATATGTATTGAGTTCTGAATTGAAAATTCTTGCATACTTAATCAACACTGAATTTTAGTATAGTGAGCTTCTGTTGAAATATAGTTAAGCAAACATTAAAAGAATAATGTGCTATTTTCCTATCGTGGAATAGTGGAAATAAGTCACATACAGTTTATACAGATCGATGACTCAAAATGATGGCTTTCTTAACGTTTTGTATTTCATTATTGAGGCCTGTTCAAATGCATCAAACAGGGTTCGTGCCAGGCAGCCTGTACTCTAATTTGAAATACTTCAGCACAGTGAACACGATGTAGCTACTGAAGGAGTGAAAATGAATGGCGGAGATTGGAGCGTGAGATTTATGTTTGTCGACTATGTGAAACCTGTAAGGTTCAAGTAAGGCTTCTTATCAGTGCTCCAGAAACATTAATGATACCGGTATTCCCTAAAGGCCTTTTGCCTTGATACTTACAAAAAATCCCACCAAAACAACACTCTGATTAAAAACAAGTCCTGTGGCAGTAGTGGGCCTTGCAGCAAGACTTGAATGAACAGAATATAGCATTTTTCTTTCATCTGAAGCACAGAAAGTTGGTTTCCTGTTGTTTAATTGAATGTGTCTATGGCGTAGGTGTCTATATCTGAGCTGGACTCCCTCTGTAGTCAGTAGAAAGAAAAAGACATTTTGGGGGACAATTCCTCTGGCTTATTTGAGAATCCTGCTTCAGGATGAGGTGAATTGCTCTCTAGGAGTTCCGGGGTGAAGAGGTCAGATGTAAGCATCTAAGGATGTCAAGTAAATCCAACGCAGGATGCTTTACAAAGATCGGGGCTCCCAAATGATGCTGTTTTAGAGGTTTGTTTTTCCACTTTATGAATAGGAAGAATGTGGCACAGTGAAGGCAAGGAAAATATCAGTGCTAAAAATGACTTAAACTGTTACCTGGCTTGTGAAATGTAGTTTGCCTAATAAAATTGCTTAGAATTTAATGCTTGATTAAGTGAGGTTTGAATGGAGTAGAGCTGTAGTTTCATGCATGGACTGCCAGATTGTCCATCTTCTTTTTTTTTTTTTTTTTTTTTTTTTTTTAAATAATAGTGTTCTCACTATGTACATGTATTTTACTATGGTGAAGAAATTATTCTAGATAAAGGATTTATGTGAAATAATACTTGCACATCCTACCTACTTTCACAGCAGTGCTTGTTCCCTTTTTGTCCTTACACCTGAGTTAAGGAAGTAGTCTTGTGAGTAAGCATCTGTGATTTTTGGGATGTGGTGACTAGAGATAAAGGCTGTAATACCCCAGCAATTCTTTGCTAATTCACAGTATGTACGTGTCTTGATCCTTTATTTTGTTTTTCTTTGTGTGTTGGAAATAGTGCTTTTTTATTTTTTTTATTTTTGTTTATTGAAAGGCTTAATGAATCACGTGACCGTTCGTGATCTTGGGAAACCTTACGTGTGTTTTTGCTTTAAGAACTAGTGATTTAGGTGAAGTGCTTGTATTTTCCCCAGGAAAGTATAATCAGTGTTATACCTCAGTTGCTAAAATGATTTGTATTTAAGAGGATTAAATTATACTTAAGTACATGTTACCATACCATCCATTCCTCTTTCACTGAATGGTTTTTGACGAAGAATTACAAACTGTTGAACTTCTTTGATGCTGTAGGAGCAGTCAACTTCTTTGTTTATTTTGTAGCTACATCTAACTTGTCAGAGTCTGCATTTGTCTCATGAGGTGTCATTACATGAAGGGCATTCACTTCAAAGCTAGTGCTCTGATCACTTAATATTGAACTATTCTGGTTAATGGCTGTGGGGGCTGGATCCCAAATCTGGGTATCTTCCTTCTGTGATGCAGCAATGCTGGGGCTTGGTTTCTTGGTAAAGCCTCTTGCACCATTAATGAGAGCTCTCTCCAGGCAGCTCCTCCTGTCCTGTTTATGAAGCTGGTGATAGTGACTCGTTTTTCCTGACAGAGTGGATCATTCACTGCTTCTGAAGAGAGTTATCCGAGGATGGTGGTGTTTGGAGGCTGGCTCTGGCTTTTGGATTCCCAGCTGGGCAACTTTCGAACTTGACAGTTTGTTAGTCTGCATTTATATCTTTATATATTCTAGACAAATAACACTTTTCTACAAAAATAAAAAAGATGTCTAGAGGGAGAAACATTAGAGCTATTAAAACCAGCCCTTTCTTTATGTCAAGTCTTTGATAGCTTTTGGTAGAGGAATAATGGATTAGATTACATGAAAGAATGTGTATCTTGTTGCTTGCCAATATATGATGAATTTATTGACTTCAGTTTGGGGTTGGAAGATGAAATTACATACACTTACAATGAAATCTGACATCTAAATACTACGTCTTAAAGCATCCTAGCTTGCTTGGATCATTTTCTGACTTCTGAGTAATATTAAATGCACTAAAATATTTAACAAGTGTAAAATCTTTAAAGTATGTCTGTAATTCCTAAAGCAATATTGATGAAAAGTAATTTGGTCAGACTATGAGTTCGTGCTTTTTGTTTGTTTTTGGTTTTTTTTTTTTTTTTCTTTTTCTGAGTGTATGTTATACCTAAAGCTTTAGTCATAGCACACAAAGGGAATGGTTTAATTCATTTTAGCTTAGTGGATATCTGAAAAGCTAATAGTCTATTATGAAAAAAAAAAAAAAGAAGAGCAAATGCTTAAATTATCAAGAGTATCTGCATCTCAGACAGCCATTTTTTTCCCTTTGCAGAAAGAGATTACACTGAGGACACAGAGGATTTTTCACTCTCTTTTTTTTTTTTTTTTTTTTTTTTAAAACTGTATTATTTGTTATTGTTACTATACTGTCCTCATGAAAACAAATCAGTAAAGGACCCATGTCATAAGGTACTATGTATTGTGTAGGTGTGTAATAAAATGAGCACTGCTGATGCCTTCTGAGAAATTGGGTTAGACCTCGCATGTTTCCAGCGGAGAAAGTTATATTTCGTAGCTTTGTTCATTTGTGTGGAATGATGCCTTTTAATTGTGTACTCTGTTGTGTTTGTGTCTATGTCTTCGGTGGAATTTCAGTGGCCCAGGGTATCTTGGCTCAGTTGGAAACATATAAGGAAGTATTGTTGAGATGTACAGGAATGAGTGTTTGAAGAATTAGATTCTAGTTGGAGATGCAACCATGATTTAACTGAACTTTAGGAGAGCGAACTTTAGCTTATAAAGGGAGCTAGTTGGTGGGATCCCATAGGTAGCAGCTCTGAGGGATAAGCTCAGGAAAGCTGTGAGGTCCTTAAGGACAACCTCTTCCTGGTGCAAGAACGGTCCATTCCAGTACTCAGGAAAATTAATAGGTATGTTGGGAGGCTGGTCTGGTTAAACAGGGAGCTCATGGTAGAGCTTCAGCATAAAAATGAGGTCAGCAGGAGGTGGAAGCAGAGGCAGACTACTAAATGAGTGGATTTGTGGATGAGGGGCGGGCAGTAGGTGTCATTTACCTCGACTTCAGCAAGGTGTTCAACACTGTCTCTCCCAATATTCTTGTATCCAAGTTAGGATGTTGCAGTGTGGGTAACTGGACGACAAGTTGGGTTAAAAAAAATGGGTTGGATGGTCAGGGTCAGAGGGTTGTGGCTAATGGGTCATACTCTACCCGGAGGCTGGTATCGTGGGTTTCTGCAGGAGTTTGTCCTGTTTAACAGCTTTATCAATGTCCTGGAGGAGGAGGTGGAGTACATGCTCTTCAATGCAGATTACCGCAAACTGAGGGGACGCAGTCAATATGTTTGAGGGCAGAGCTGCTATCCAGAGGGACCTAGACTGGCTGCAGGAATGAGCCAACAGGAACCTCATGAAATTCCACAAGGACAAATGCAAAGTCCTGCACTAGGAAAGGAGCAACCCCTTGCCGCAGTGCAGGCTGGGGCCTGCCTGTCTGGGCAGTAACTGTTGAAAAGGAGCTGGAATGAGTTCAGCAAAGGTCAGCGGCTGGAGTGCCTTCCCTGGGAGGAGTGGCAAACTGAGATGGTCTGTGGACCACTGGTAGCCTGGAATGCCGTGATTTGCATCTTATAGAATAATATTGGGTTTGTTTTTAATAGTATACTTGTGGTTTTGTTTTGATTTCCCTCTGACCTCTGGGGATGTGGGGGGGGAAGTTTTTTGAAGGGATGCAGAGATATTTGTGAGAAATGCTGATGACTTGTGATAGGCTTTTGGTCTGAAAATCTTGGAAGACTCTAATGTAACTATTATGGCAAGAATACATTCCAAAGAATATTTGGCAGTTTTGTTGAGTAAGGTTCATCTTACTGCTCTTGGTGAAGGAAGTAGATACATGGTGCTCTACATTGGCTTGTAGAGGAAGGGCAGCTTCATCAGAAGCTTCTGACACCCAGGCAGTAGCCTGCTCAGGTATATATTTTTTTGATGTGTGATCTGCATTTGAGCAAGCCGTCTTGGGTGTTCTCGCATACGTGATGCTGCAGTGCTCGCTCCTGCTCTCATGTGGCTTGCTGTGTTGCCACTTAGTTGTCACTGAGTTTCTTGGAGATAACTTTATTTTCAGTGATGTATATTGATATTCTTTGGGTTAAAGGTTCACTATTGATGGAAGTTTTTTATTATCAAAAGGTGAAACGTCTTGTAACTCACTAGACTGCTAAAGATGCCAAACTTTTAATGCTGTCACTGTAACAGCAAATCTTTAGTTGTGCCTGACATTCATGTCGCTGGATTGCAGGAGTATAGGGAAGATGGAATTATGCATGGGAGATGAAGCAAGTACTGAATAAATTAAAGTTCTCACTGTCTGTGTGACATGCAAGGTGTTCTGTGAACGCTTTCAGGTGGCTGGGTATGTCCTTGTAAAATGGTACTGAAATTAGAAGGAAAAACTAGCAAATAATGCAACTTTTACATCTGGTTTTTTACTTTTAGTTCATAGTAATTTGGACTTCAGGGCTGTGGAAGGGCTTAGTTCACTCCATGTCCTCAAAGTACAGTATTAACCTCATCAAAAAGATGGTGCGTAATTAATGGAGGGTTGGATAGACGTGATGAAAATATTAGAGTAGGCAAAAAGCCCTAATTTAATTGTTTAAAAGTCTTGGATTGTTGAGATACACAATTGTGTTAGAGAAGCATCTACAACCTTACGAATGCTCATCTCTCTTACGAACAGAAATTTTTTAAGGTGTGAATGAAAAAGCCTGGATGTGCCTGGGGCACTTCCCCGTACTATATTCCCAACATTTGTCCAATTCAGAAGTAGCGTTTTGATTCTTCACCGAAGTACTGTCTTTGAGGTGTCATCAAGACAGCGCATTTGGGCTGCCCACTTTAATTGTGTTTCAAGTGCTGATAGATCCAGTGGAACAACAGACATTTTAAACAAATCGCCAAAGGTAGAACAAGAATGGATGGCAAAAGGTGTTGGAACTTCTCGTGCAAATGTCATATATTTAAGCTTATAGTCTGATGTTACAACGAACCTCATCTAACGGTCTCATGTCTGATCATGTCTGTCCCTGTAATAAATTGGTGTCCAGTGATCTAAATCATCCAGAAACACCCTACAAGAAGAGTTTTGTACCAGCTTAGCTCCCTTAGTTGAACCTTGTCTATTCATAGAAGGGAAGTAGGAGCACACACAAGAGCAATAGTGTCACTTCCTTTTTGGTGACGACCACCTTTTGGAACAGCTTTGCAGATTATGTCAAACTTAAGTTTTTCTTTCCCGAATCAGCTGGTTAAGCAACTTCACCACCGGTCGTTGAAGTGCTAGTGCTAGTGGAAGGGAATAAACCAGATCATGCAATTAATGGAGATGGAGAGCACAAGCAGGGCTCAAGTGGTCTGGACTGTATCTTCAGACAGAGAGTGTTGCAAGATGAAGCAATCCTCAGGCTTTTGTAGACTAGAATTATTTTTTTTCTCCTAATATTGAAATAATATTTTGATGTTGTTCAAGGAAGGATTAACTTCTTTTTTTTTAAACAAAAAATAACTTTTACAGGTAAATTAGTAATAACAATTAAAAAAGCCAACCCAGCTAGCCCCCTGAAATAACCTTATTTGTATCTCAGCATAGTAGTGGACTGCATGAAATACATACACTTAAATATTCTCCAAGAAATGACATTTGTGTTAATGTTAACCCTCCATGTGTGGGAGGCATTTAAGGCTAGAATTTCAGTAACTGATTCCCGTTCCCCCCTCTCTCCTTCTGCTCCCACTATTGCTTTATTTGTAGTTAATCAGTGTTGTAAAGGGAACTAAAGAACTGAATTCTGAGTTTGCAAGGGTTCTGCAAATGGAGGAATTACGTTTTTGAGAGCTTGTGGGATTGAGTTGTGTTTTGGGGTTTGTTCCCCGCCCCCCCCCCCCCCCCAATAAGGATCAGGGAGAAAGCCAGTATATCCCATGAATATTGTCAAATATTAGGGGGACATTTGATTGATTTATTTAGGGGTTTTCGTTTTACAAGTGATAGAGAACTTTTGATACTCTAGATGAAATTTAAAGAAAGAATACTCATGTGTCAGGTCCTGTTCTACTCTTATGTATAAGTAACTAGGTCTCAGGCCGAGGTAGATTCATTGCGATGATAGTCAGCTTCTTTTATAGTTTTTTCTTTTACAAATGGTTTTCTGTGTGTGTGGCTTTTTGCAGATAGGCAGAATTTATCTTTCAATGGGCGTTCATTTGGAAGTGTCATTTTTGTTTCTATATATTCTTAGAAACAGGTAATTCTTATGTCCCGCATACTGTGTGCTTTTTGGTCTCAAGTGGATTTGTTGAAATTAACTTTCATGCTATTCTGCTTAAGGCTGCATGTGCTCTATTAGGGTTTACTGAGTGCAGACGTTTGCTCTAAAAGTCTTTCGGAGTATTTGTGCGGTACACATATAAAACAATTTTTGTCGTAGCTAGTATAACAAACATATCCAAAGTATTTGCTTAGAAATGGCTTGCGAGTTAGAAGTTAGAATCACCTGCTTTTTGATGTGGAAGCACAAGATTCGTGCATGCTAAAACATAATCTTCCAGTAGTTAGCAGAAAATCATGTTGAAAAACAACTGTTGGTGGCTGGCATGTGATTCTTGTGTTAATTTATAGTGCTTCAATAAGCTTAATTACGAAAGCCAGGGAAACTGTCTCTAAAAACACAGAGAAAAGAATTTAACCTGGGAGGAAAAGATTGTGCACAGTTCATGGAGCCCCTTGTAAAAAAGCATGTAGTAATGAGTTTTAAGGACTAAATGGTTATGCATTTATGCATGGAATATGTGCCATTGCCTTTTACTAGTTCTGAGTACTGAATTGTTTGTAGTTAAATCCTGGCAAAGTTTTAGATCTTTGAGCATAGACAGTCAGAGCCTAGCCTTAGGCTGAACTTTTTGAAAATGCCGCCAGAGTTTATAAAATGTTCCTGAGGCAGACTTGTGGAAAGTCAGTGTGGAGGTTTTTTTTTGTTGTTTTTTTTTTTTTTGTTTTGGTTTTTTTTTTTTTTTTTTTTGTTGTTGTTTTTTTTTTTTTTTTGGTTTGTGGTTTTTTTTTTTTTTTGAGTTTTGGGGTTTGGTGGGTTTTTTCATGTTAGAATTAAATAAAAATCTATCTGGTAACATGGGGCTTTTTTTCATCCTTTTTTTTTTTTTCTTTTTTTCTTAATTTCAGTTACATTATCCATTAGAAATCAGAATGTGACAGAAGATGATGCCTGTTGGCACACAGTTGTTGCAGGCCTTGTTGGAAATCTCCCATGTATGTTCTTGCAGAAATCAGAGTTCACACGTGCTCAAGTTCTTGGTTCATATTGAGAGTTAAATGTCCTGAAGGTTGCCAGTAGTAGGCATTGAACTATTTAATATTTACTCTGAAATTTCAGCCTTTTGACTTCTCTAGTACGTGCTGTGCCTGAGCACCAGAATAAAACCCAGCTATTTCTCCTTTGTCCTTCAGAGACCTTCCTGGGATTATAGGTCAAAAAGACCAGATAGCTGGCTAAGATAAAAGGGTATGTAATTGAAAGGATTGTTAGAATAGAAGTCATTTGGAGCAGTCTGAATGATTTTGCTATCTTAAAGAATAAAATCAAAAATATTGATATTTTTAATGAAATAAAACCAATGACTAAATTAGAACTGTTTGCTTTCACCAGTATTAGTCTTGATAGCACTATGCGAGGAAATTGCCATTCTGCTATATAGCATCCTCTCTGGTTTTATAGTAAAATGTATTCTTATCAAAATTGTCTTTCCACTGACTACAACTGTCAATAAAATGAAAAGAAGTGAGGGACTGCTATAAAGGGATAATGTATCAAAATATTTCTAAACCAAGCCTCCAAGGAACTGGTAAGAGATCATTGTGCAGGACAAGGAGACCTCCAAGTAATAAAACCTTGTGGTTTTAATAGTAAATGCTACTTTTCTTTCCATCACAATTTATTTACCAGTTAGAGAATTTTCAGTGTGATATTAAAGAATACTTCAAATGTGTGGTTTATCACATTAAGATGAAAAGAAAAAGCTTTGTTTTATTCTTTGATCTTCAGGCTGCAGCAAAGTGTTACTAAAACTCTTCATCACTTGTCAGATCAGGCAGGTTAAGTATATTGTATAGTGCTCCTTCTTGAAAGCTTTGTACTAGTTGTTTTTTTAGTTAAACAGAAGGTAACCACTTAGAGACCTTTTCATCTGCCTCAGGGGAACAGTATGCAGTTTCAGCTACTGCTATGATTTTTTTTTTTGCCAAGACTGGTTTGCACGTGTACTGAACTTCTTGATTTTCAATGATCTCATGTTGAGATATATTACTAAAGTTTTGGGGAACACCAGACTGCAAATTGCAATTTTCAGGTAATATTACCTGTTTTTTGAAATCTAGATTTAAAAAATAGAGGAAGGACATGCTTTCTTCCCTTTGATTGCAAGGTTTGTTGTGTACCTCTGACAGTGCTTCATGAAACCAGTTTATCTGATTCTCATTTTTAGCTTCATTAACCATGTTTGATTTCACCTAATGTTAATCATCTGAAAAATAGGCATCTAATCTAAGCTAGGTATTTAGGCTAGGGGTGAGATACGGTGGTTCATCCTGTCCTGTGAAAGCCTTCTATTTCTCCTTAATCTCTCTAGCTTTATACAGAAGGAGTGGAGATGAGTGGTTCATCCAAGATGCCTGATTTTTTCTTTTTCTTCTTCCTCATTTTTTTCTTCTCTTTTTTGGTGAGAAGGAGGCAGCTTATCATAAGAGAAAGGACTCAATTATCCCTGATGTTACAAAGTGACATTTCTCAACAGGGGGAGATGGCACTGAGTATTCTGAAATTTAAGTAGAAAAAGTAGTATCTGCAGAAATTGGTAGAAAGAATTAATAAAGGCAGTGATTATATAGAAGAGTGACTTCAATGCTAATCAGAAACCTAAGGAAACTGTAATTTTTGGAGAAGCAGCACTGGATATCACATTACATCACTTTGTCAACTAAGTTTTGACTGAGTCTGTTTCTGTGCCAATCTGTCTGTTGAAGAGATTGCTGAACACACGGGCTCCTTTTAACCTGCTCTGTCATATGCAGAGGAGAGGAGAGAATGTTTTACTCAAAGAAAAAGTGAACCTCATATATTTTTGAATTAACCGGAAGCTTCTTTGCTGACAGATTACTCTTTCTCCTTAGGATTTTCGTATCTGAACTCTTGCCTGCTAGAACAGCCTCTTTCTTTCTTCCTGCACCTTTTATTAAATTCCTGAATTCAATTTCTAGTATTTGAGACACTTCTAGCTCTTGCATTTGCTCGTTCATGCTGGGTTAATGTGCTACTTGGTGACTACTCAAGGCAGTTTATTACTAGAATGGAGTCGCATCTGCTTGGTTTTGGCAATACTGCTACTCATTGCATCCTTCTGTAGTATCTTGTTTTCCTTATTGCTAACAACTTAGAACACTAAAAAGCTATCAGTGGTGGAGATGGTGTAAGTATTACATCAGTTTAGAGACCAGTCATTTGAAAAAGTTGTTTTTGTTAGCAGATCTCATTACCTGTTATTAAAAATGTAGGTGTTGGATTGTTGTTGTGAGAATTTTAAAGATTTCAGCATTTATCCTTTATTTTTGTATAATTTCTGAATAATGAAAATAGTCAAACATCATAGTTTCATATTGTTTACCATCAGTTTTCAGTTATTATTACAAGCAGTATTACAGTGCTAAATATTGGGCTGAAAATACTTCTGTTACCACATTTCAAAGTTGACAATACTGTAGCTGTCTGCTGACAAATCCGGTTTTGCTGAAGTTGGAGGAAGACGCTTGACGATGTTTTGTCTGTCGCGTCCACTTTCCTCAACAGAAACATATCCTTGCTCCTGTGCGAGGAGTTCAAGTGCCCTTGATACTGTTGTGATGCATATATTTGAAATGTGTACATTGGCCATTTCTAATCTGACTTCTACCTTCTTGTGTCCTACCATTAATATTACATGAAATAAGTGTTCTGTCACTTTGCTACGAAAGCTTGACTTTCAGATTATTCTCTAAAATAAACGTGCTGCTCTATGGGATGTAGGAAACTGGAAACGTTATCCTCGGGACATAAGAAAATACTTGTAGATTCTCCTGCACTTCCCTTTCTAAGTCAGTGATTTTCATTTACAGGACCGTGTTACAAATGCTGTTTAAATTCTTTTCCTTGTATCCTTCTCGAGTCAGCAGTGATGAGACTGAATGTGCTGTAGTTTGCATCTGAGCAGAATAAACAAACTTTGGAATTACTGTTTTCTCTGCACTGATACAAAACATCCATGTATCAGCCTGTTGTTATAACTTGAATGAATGAACAGGAGATTAGATTTGAGCACACCACAACAGCTGTTAAAGATCCACTTATTTATCACTGCCGGCTTCTTTGTACCTAATTTAGGTGAAGTGATTGCTTTCAGACTTTGTGCAGAGTTTCAGTGCCCATGTCATTGCTAAATAAAATTATGACTTGATACGGAGATGGTTACACTTTTTTTTGCTGAATATTCAGCTTCTACTGGAAAATTTTTACTCCCTTTAAAATTTAGTGCTAAGTTGTTAGATTGCTTTAAATGTACAGTGTAGAAGTTTGGCATCTTGATTTATCTTTCCATGCAACTCCAACCACTGAGAAATCTGGTTAATAGGATCAGCAAATATATTGATGAGTGTTATCTTTGGGTGAAACACTTTTTTTCTTTCCTTTCATTAACCTTTACCTGTAAAGATGCACTTTCTCTGCTTGTTTTTTTTCACAGTATCATTGCATTATGGCCTCTTACGTAATTTGTTTTTATCTTCCCTCTTTCCCAGAGTAACTTTCAAAGTTATTAACCAGTTTTATCCAAACTAGTCAGAGAGGTAGATTTCTCAAGGATAATTAATTTATTTACATGTTATCTGAAAATTTGCAAATGGATTGGTGACAATAGTACTATTGCAGTGTTTCCTGATATGATTATTGACCAGCATTATATATCATAGGTTATCTTCATACTGTGGAACTGATTTGCAAAGTGAAAATAACTGCTGGTGTATCCTCCAATGCATGTTGCAACTTACTTTATTTGAATATTAAGGCTTTTGTTCCACTCCTAGAAATTTCCTCAAAAGGATGTGTTCAGGATGCCTGGGGGAAGCTCCTTACTGGATGTGGGTCTGCTGCAGAATGGTTACAAAGGTCTCTCTTTCCAGCAAGTACCCATACCTTTTCCATCATTATTGTCATATTCTTTTTACCATCATTAGTGTCTTTTCCTAGTTTAATTGTAGATTTGCCTCTCTGAATGCCATATCCTTTCCCTTCCACCTTATCAGTGCTTTGAAATTTCCATCCTCCTTCTTACCGGATTTCTTCACCAGTCCCTTTCCCTTCAAAAAGGCTGGTCTCCTTGGCCAGGAGGGGAATGGTACCTCTTGCTGTGTCCGCTTGTGCGTAACCCGGTTCAGAAAAAATTCAGAGCATTACTGGTGAGAAAGGAAAGATGGTTTGATGATAGGGTTGAGCTTGGAGGAGATAAGGATATGCAGAGACTTGCAGCAAGAGCTTTTGCAGCTGTACCTGATGCATATAGAATCATAGAATCATTTAGGTTGGAGAAGACCCTTAAGATCATCGAGTCCAACTGCAGAAAGGCAGAGGCAGGGGAATGCTGGAGAGTTACAAGACTGTGGAAAAGCCTATACATCAGTGAGCCTGGGGGATTTGGTAGAGCTTGGGTCAATATGAAGTGGGGAGATGCTTTGGGGCAATGCAGGCAAATAGGCCAGACTAGGTTTTGGAAGGTCCTGGAGCTAGCAGTTGTGCTGCTGTTCTGGGTATGCTTTCTGATGCTTGGCTGTCACACGCACTTGAAATTCAGCAGCTGAAGGGAAGGAACTTGGTGCAGAAAGTCACCATTCTTTGAAAACAGCAGTGGGATAGGACAAACGAGCAGTTGCTCCCCTCTTTAGTAAAATTCAAAGATAACTTCTTAAATTTGATGTGTCTTGTGATAGCTTTAAGTAACAGAGTAATTGCGAATTAGTGGTGGATGCAGGCTTTGGTGTGTGATCATATTAGTACAGGATGGTCATTTGGAACCACAGTTTTACAGCATTACCTACTGTGTGACCACTCAGGATGCCGGGAGACGGGCAAATTATGCCCTACTACAGGACAGGTAGGCAAAACTCTCCTATAGTATGTTGTGCTACTGATCAGTCAATACAAGTGCGCTGGTAGGCAGTCACTGTGTGCGTAACTCTGGGCCAGCCGTAAAATTCACTTTCTTTGTTTAAATAGTACAGTGACATGAGAGAAGGTAGGGTTATTGTCTATGTAAGAGGAATAGAACATAAATCCACAAGAAGCCACGTTATCATTAACTAGTTGCTTATGGGAAGGAAACTACTGTTGGTTTTTAATTTCACAAAGCAGGGAGAGAATTTCCTTTGGCATTTGGAGCTGTGAGTATGCAGCTGGCTTTGGAAATAGTGTAAGCAGTAGTGAAGGGGTTGAATGTCAGAAGGCTGATGAAGCATCATCATCATGAAACTGTATCCTCCAGCAAATACCAGTTTTCTTTCTTTATGTTTATTTGCCTTGCCCTCTTTCTCCTGATTGGTTGTTCAGATTGATTTGGTACAAAAGGACAGGTTCTATCATAGGCCACGATAAGATCATTTGAAGTTACCAATATGTGAGTGTGAATGGAACACAAAATTTCAGTTTAGGTTGAAAAGTTAGGTGAATAGAAATTTATATTTTGCAAACATTTATCTGTAAAAAAGAAAAAGGAAAAAAGGAGTGGGGGTTTGTTCCTTATAAATGTGTACAGTTATTTGCACTGTGTGTATGGAATGCACAACATCAGAAAATAACATTATTCTTTATTCCATTACCTATTCATGTTAACTCATGCCATTCAGTCACTCATTAGAAGTCTTCACTTAACCTTCTTTGGGTAGCAAGGCCCGTTCCCTATGCTTTGAACCACATTTATATAAAAGCAGGGCCCCCTACCTCACAAACAGTTGGTACATGGACATTTGACAATAAAATTCAATGCCTGGAGCTACTCTGAGCCTGTATTCCCACCAATGGACAGGTATGTGAAAATATCTTCAACAGAGGGCTTTCTGATTCAGAGCGATTAGCAGCTTTGTGAATGTTCTTATTCCTGTCCAAAGTGACTGCAATCCAAAGCTGTAATTGGGTAAAATTGACTTCTCAGTGCCACTGATAGTGTGCAATCACAGCTGGAGAATCCTCTTTAAAGATGCTGGTAGTAGATGAACTGAACATCAAAATTTGCTATTTATGTAGGCTTGACAGTACGGAGAGTCCCATTTGGGAGTGCTGGCCTGTGCAATAGCAGTTAGTAATTCTTTGCTATTAGTGGTAACTTCTAAATGTAAAACTAAAGTGATGTTTTGGTTTATAAACACTTTTACCTAGTGATTATGTGTAGAAATACATAATTATTGCACTGTCTTCTATAGTGGTAGAAGACATTCATTGAAATACATGTGGTGAAAGAATTTAGAAATTATTTTGTCGAAGAAAATAAAAGGGATACCAGTAAATTTCCCCATACTGTAAGATAAAATAGTTTTACAATAAACTTATGAACCATAAAGATCAGGAACTGGACAATTTAAATTGTCCTGAAAGTACACTGCATGCTTAATCCTGTTGAAAGCAGAATCATAAAATCCTTTCCATCATTGCTTACAATATGATTATTTTTTAAAATGTTGAATTATGGAATCCTGATGCTTTTATCCATTGTATTCAGCAAGAAAAGCCTTACAGTGTATGTATAGTAGGAATTACTAGCACAGACAGCTGGAATAGCAAGTCTCTCAACTGATGTATTCAATCTAAGGGTATTCTGCCAGTGATAGCCTTGTAAAGGTATGTGATGCTTCCATTTAATCTTTCTTTTTTTTTTTTTTTTAATTATTTAAAATGAACAGGACAGCAAAATGACTTACAGCTAAATAGCTGCTGAAATAAGTTATTTCATATATATACACTTATATTATGGAGGTGGGTGAGAAGGATGGCTTATTAAGAAGGTTTGGCTGAAATTATTCACAACCTTGTAAGGGCATTGAGAACAAATTTAAAAGTTACAGTAAAGCTTCACATAGTCATGTAGCTGGCAGAGCAGGAATTCTAGCAAAAATAAAAATTAGGTAGATTTTTATGTTAACTGGCTTCTTTAACTCAATCCACTTATTGGTTGTAAATGGGTTATTTTATTAGTTGTCATATGTTTCAAGATATATTGCCCATATTTCGTGTTTCTTCTGTTGCAGTGCTTCCCTGTGTCTGTCACTTGTTGTATCTAACTTAAGTCCTCTAAGACAGGATGTTTCGTCTCTGTCAAGCATGCATATCTTTTGTAACGATTTCTAAGTTTCTGGAAGAAAATTCTTGACAGATTTTTTGAGGATTCACTATACTGCATTGAAATTCCTATAACAATTTTTTTGAATCATCATGAAGTCTGACGGAAGAATCACACAAACATCCAATTTTAAATTTGTGGTGAGAACCTCTGTCTGTTCTGCCACTGTGATTGTCATGACACCAGGACATCTCTCCCTTCCTGCATTCAGGGCTGACAGTCTGAGCTTAGCATGAATAGGGGAGAGGATGTGTTTTCTGGGCGATACGAAAACCCAGACTGAGTGTTGTGTAAGGATTTTGTAGTGGAAGAGCTCATGCTTTTATTGTTAAGCCATCGGTGACTGGAAGGGTTCTCTGTGCAGGCTCTTCGGTGCAGCAGGATGGCCTTGTCCTGCACAGAGCTTTGCTCATGTGTCCTTGCTTCTTGACTCCTACCCCTTTATTCTCCTATGCTCCATTTCTCCTTTGTTTAGTGGTTAAAAGATCTAACTTTAGCCTCAGGATTTTGTATTTTTTAATTTTCTGTCTTTCTGTGGATTGTATACATCCATTTCTGTTTGCTTGATTTTTCTGTTAGATTATTAGAATGTAACCTTGGACATGCTAGGGAGTAATGAAAATTCTCTGCTTTTCTAGTTTAGGTGCAAATTCTTGTTAAATATAACTGTTAAGCACAGGCAGATAGAACCCAATTCGAAGAACAGCAGGGGAAAACCTTGTCATCCTGCTCTCCCCTGTTTTTTCCAGCCCCCCCCCCTAAGTTTGTTCTGGGATTTACTGCTAAAGTTACAACAATAATGGGATACTGAAAAGAGGATGTTCCAAACTTAATATGAATTAACTTTCCTTTGTTATTTCTAGATCACGTACCATCTTGTTGCTAATTTAAATTAGTATAAATCGATTGATATCCACATTTCCATTGTAAAATAGATAGTGTAATATATATGCAAGAGCACCTTTGGAAACTAAAATATTAAATATTTTTAAATTATGCCCACTTAATTGCATTGTTTTTGTATTTAATTATCCTATGAGCTTGTTTAAGTATTGCTGCACGTTACCAATATTTAACAGTTAATACAAATTTCTGTCCTTGGAGGCGTGCTTTATGTTTGTACTGAATCCATGATTGTAGGAAGTGCCTGTAATTCTGAATTTAAATTGAAGAGTTGCTGTATGTGTTGGTAGTTAAATTTGTATGAGTTTTAAAATAGAATTTATTCTTAAGAATGCTATTCTTTAAAAAGAATTAAATTTAAAAAAACCCAACCACCAGTGTAAATGCTGACCACGCCCTGATCCATGGCTCATAATAAAGAAATTTGGGATATGTGTAATAAGGTCACTTATGAAAGCGTCTGTTCTGGCACACATAGATACTTGTTTCTGATAGTTCAGTTGTACATACCACAGTAAACTTCCTGAGGGTCTCTAAGGGATTCCTTTGTTGTTGAGAGAGATAGCGAGAGAAACAGATGCTTTGGTCTTTAAAGCAAATAACTTATTTCTGGAATTTTTTCTTTACTGCTGGTGGAATGAAGGGATGGTTCATTATTTCTTCCATTGAGCCTAAGACTAATTTGGACTATTTATAGGGTTAAAGACTGGGTACAACAGTGTTTGAAACCCATTAAATTTAAAAAAAAAAAAAAGTATGCCGGGAATATTGATGTACTAACAGTTACAACATTTCCTTGTTTCCTCTTGTGTGCTGCTACCAGCAAATCCAGGCTCTTTCAAAAATAATGATTAAAGAAAGAAGAGTATATTTAATGATGTCATTGCCTTACCACCGAATTTAAGCGCACTAAATATATTTGCTGCGGCTTTAATCAGTATTTAAATCATACAGTTTGATTTCAGAACTAGAAGCCTTAACTATTTTCTTTAGTGTGCAATGAATATTTATATGGCTTTCTTAAAAACTTATGTTTTTAGGAGTCCAGGATAAGAGTTCCTTGACAGTGTTACTGATACCCAAAGCAAACTAAAGTACATAATTCTACCAGTGAATTTGATGCTCAAAAGAGTTACCAGATTGACAGCTCTGATGAGCTGAAGCTTGTATGTACGCACCGACGGCACGCAGCATGGGGAGGTGTAGATGGACTGTCTCGCATTGATTTACCAGTGCACTTTAACCTGGACCTCAAGTAACCTATTTCAGGGGTGAGACAAATTTTGTTTCCATGGTTAGCCGCTTGAGACAACTTTGAGAATGTCAGGAAAGGTAATAATACATTCTTGTTGTTTAATTGAATAAGAAACAAAGTATATACTTTTTTTCCCTGGTCTAGAGGAAATTACGCTACTTAAGTGCCTGTCATTTATATAGTTGGCTACTCTTTTTAAATTAAAGATTAATGGATTTGATATTTTGTCTTTTCTCTGCTGTTCAACTTACATGGCTACTGTTGATATTTTTTGTGTGATGTATGAAATTTAGATATGGACCAAACTGGAGTGTTTATTAAGTAGAGAGAATAAATTGAGGGTATTTGCAAATATTATAATAATTGCATATTATGCATCTTAAATTGGAATGTAGGTGGGAAAAGTGTTTTAATTATGGAAGACCCATAATGTGTTTATAAGCCCACAGCTTGATGTTGTGAAGGTACCAGTTGCCGAAGTATGCCTTCTGATTCAATATTTATGACTGTTAATGCACAGTTAGGAATTTTCCTTGTGACATCTTCATTATCTTTAATGTCTACAAAGCTGCAGTTGCCCTGCCAGCTACTGAGACAGATGATGGGTTTAAAGACAGCCCTAAGGTACGTTGTCCCAAGTGAGCTGGTTAATGTTCATACTTAATGTGCACAGGGACATGAGAACTGCCTTGTTGGATCAGATCGATGGTTTGAATGCCCTGATGCTCTGTTGTCAATACCAGATGCTACAGAGGTGAAGGCAAGAAATTCTGCAGTAAGTAATTGTGAAATAGTTTTTCCAGCAAAAAAGAAGTCTTCCTGTTTCTGGCAATGGTTGGTACATAACTTGGAGCAGTGTTCTCCAACTCCACTTCATGTAAGTTTTCTTTAGTCTTTTTTTAACCACCCCTTGATTTTACTTGCTTTTCAGTTCTGCAAAAAGAATTTGACAATATATTGTCCACTGTGCATTTAAAATATTACAAAAGTAAAGATTTTTTTAAATGCTCCCGTCAGCTTTGTTGTGAGCCTTTTTAACAATGTGTGATGGAAGAATGAATAGAAACCCAGAGCTGCCTATTTTACATTATTATATTCTATACCTTGTCTCTTCTCTGTGTTGAGCCATTTCAGGTTTTCTTTCCATGATTTTTATGTGCTTTCCCAAAGGAAAAGAGTTGTGTGGTAGTGCCATACATTCACCTGTTGCCTTCTGGTAACTTCCGAATTTATTAAGTTATTTCATCGAAATCTAACTAAGGGGGACTGAAGGACTCAAGGCCCTGATACTTCTATAGGTTTGGATAAATCAAGGGCTGGGTAGGAACGAGTAAGACAAACACCTTTATGGAGAGAAGATCTTCAGCTGCCTGAGCTGTTTTGCTGAAGGTTTACCACTCCACACATAGGCTGTGGCTGGCAGATTGGCACGTGTTCTGCAAAAGCAGCTACAGCCTGTGCTGTGTATTGCCAAGCTAGGAGACAGGAGAGAAAGCTGAAGTTTGGAGACTGGAGAAGTGCTCAAGGAAGACAGTGTCGTAGGGACAAGAGAGATCAGCTTGACTTAATGTGAGGGGGCAGAGAAAAGTGCAATGCGGATCTCTGAGAAACCAGCCTATGTTAGTGCTTCTGACACCCCCCCCCCTCAAAACCTCTCAATTTTTCTGTGCTTTGTTTAGTCAAAGATTAAATTTTCTAATGTTTCCCCTTTGCCTTAAAAGAAAGAAAATGTTAACTTAAGCTATTGGACAAAATAGTTTGGAGAATGTTTCAAGTGATTATTGTGTGTTAAGCCCATAAATTTTGATGGAACTGAAATAGATCTCAGCGAAGCTTATCCTTGGCTGTGGTTGTGTGGAAAGACTTATACTGTGCTTAAGGAAGTGTGGAGGTGCATCGTCTTATATCTGTCTTTCATATTCTTCCTCTCTAATTCTTTATATATTCTATACTTGGACCTTCTTATGTTGGACCTTCTCTTCCCCTTCTACCTTCTCCCTTTTCATGCCCAGCTGGCCATTAAACAAATTTTCTTTGTGCGATAGTCGGGACTTACATGTGATTATGGTTGATTAAAATACCAAGCAAAATGTAAGGTAAAATTGCATTATGCTTTCCAGTGTGTGTGACCATTTTTCAAAACTGAATTTGTATACCATTGTGCTGCTTAGCTTGCTTGGCCTTATTTTCTTCATTTTAAAGTTTTCCAGTCTTAAAAAGTCTTGATTAAAATTATTTTAGACTATTCATGTGCAGGGCTTAAAGTCTCTGTTTAGCTTTCCCATTGCTACTGCTTTCTGTTCTTCATTTTGTCTTAGCCTTTTTCTAATCCATGACATCAATTTACCACTCATTTTATAACTACGCTTTCCTAACAGCTTCTGCTGAGTACTGATGTAAAAAATGAACTGAATCGCTGTCCTGGTTTCAGCTGGGATAGAGTTAATTGTCTTCCTAGTAGCTGGTATAGTGTTATGTTTTGGATTTGGTATGAGAAGAATGTGGATAACACACTGATGTTTTCAGTTGTTGCTGAGTAGTGTTTAGACTAAGTCAAGGATTTTTCAGCTTCTCCTGCCCA